>JAJIBD010027131.1:0-71532 GCA_021461705.1 Cryptotis parvus | reverse complement strand
TCAGAATTCACCTCCAGGATCACACCATACTACAAAAGAAGTGACCATTGATGTCAAAGAGGGGTTCGACAGGGTGATACCATTTCACTAAAACTCTTCAGTGCCATCTTTGAGAACATCATGCAACAATTAGGAATGGGAAGGAATGGGAGTGAAGATAGATGGTTGGCAACTACACGACCTTGCTTCGCTGATGACATCGTTCTAATAACACCAAACATTAGCCAAACGGCACAAATGCTGGCTGACTTCAACCTGAAAATGTGGAAAGATAGGTCTACAGCTGAGTCTAAAGAAAACTATGTTTATGAAAAATGAGCTAGTTCCAGAGGCCCCATTCACTCTCAATGGAACAAACATCTCTGAATGCAGCAGTTATGTGTACCTGGGTTGAGAAGTCAACATGATGAATGACCTAAAACCTGAGCTGCGCAGGAGGAAGAGAGCGGCAGGGAATGCCTTCAAAGACTTCGAAGAAATAGCTAAAAGGACAAAGAACCTCCGGCTCTGGGCACTTCTCTTTGACTCCACCATTTTCTCTGAATTAACATATGCCTCAGAGACCTGGGCCCTATGAAAGCAGGATGAGAATGCTATTCAGGTCTCCCAGAGAGGAATCGAAAGAGCTATGCTTGGGATATCACGCCTCACTCCAAGTGAGAGAAGGAATCCGGAGTTCCAACCTCCGTCGCTATTCCAGAATCAGGGATGCTGTCTCGTTTGCCAAGGCATCGAAATTAGATGGGCTGGACATGTAATGCGATTTGGAGATGACCGCTGGACTAGAACTGTTACCGACTGGATCCCACCTGATGTAAAAAGATCACGTGGCCGCCCACCTACAAGATGGTCAGACTTTCTTGTCAAGACCCTGAAGGAATAGTTTGAGGCTCTTCATATTCCTGAATCAACCAGATGCCATTGGGCTACATTGGCACGTGATAGGGTCCAATGGAAATGTTACTGGCGCCTGCTCGAGCAAATTGATGAATAACAGGATTCAAGTGATCAAGTGAAGTGATCAATTTATAATACATAGATTAATTTATCTATTTAAAACTTACTTATAGGGACCTTGTAGGTTAATGAAGTTTCACAATTTTTTGTTTATGGGGATATTTGATCAAAATTAAACTATTTAATTTTAATATCAATATTTGTGCTTGTATTAGTAACAGTTTCTAATTACTGTGTTCAGCAAGGTTACCTCTACTGATGTGTTTATATTTTCTGCTATGTGGTACTTTTTTGACCATATGGAGCCCTTAATTGACATTGTGTTTTTGCCATCCATCAGGGACTATAGAACAGTGAAAAATGACCAATTATTGAGGGAAGAAATGTTAGCTCTCAATCACAGATAAGCCACTAACAATCATCTTCTCTAATCTGAAACATTTTAATTGAAGTTATCAAGATATGCTTAAGATTTGCAAACAAACCCCTAAGTTTCTCTGTGCACTGAACTCCATATTTTTTTAGAATCTCCTGTTAAAATGGAGAGTTCTTCCCTGGAATCATGACTTGATATCATGTATTCACTCTGATCTTTAGATTCTGGTTGTCTAGATCTAATTGAGAAGTCTGAAGAAGTCATTTCAAATTCCTGAGATTGGTCACAAAATAATTGTTCTTCCCTTAAACAATTAGGCGTATTAAACTTCATCCAGATTCAGCAGTCGCCCCTGGGAGTGAGACTGAAGGGAGCTCTGGCTGCAAGTGTATGCCCCCAGACTAGCTGCTGGGCAAGGAGCCCCTCACAAACCCTCGTGTTCCCACAATAGCATTGGCATAAAGAAGCTTCATGGGAGAGTGAGTGTTCCTGGAAGAGCTGCTCGGTGCTCAGAGTCCCAGATGGACTCCTACTTCCAAGGCCACACCTGCTCAGGACAACAAAAGCCATGGAGGAAGGGAGTTGAACCACACACGGTGGTAAGACAATCCAGGAGTAAAGAGCTGCTGGAGCCCCACCTCTTAGACAATGATACACTAAGAACTGAAAAACACAAATGAAAGCCAAAATATGTTAGCTGTTTCAACAGAAGTATACAAAAATATAGGAAATGGAGCTTCCTGGATGATTTTAGAACAATAATCATGTGGATATTTATAGTCTGTAAAAGTCATTTTTTATTTTTTATAGTGTCACCACAAATTACAGGGTTACAAAGATATGATTGAATTTCAGGTGTATATTGTTTCACACCAAATCCTAACCAGTGCTCATACTCCCCACCAATGTCCTCAGTTTCCCTCCCAGCCTCCAGCCTGCATCTGTGGTAGGCACTTTCCCCCTTCCCCCATTGTCCTAGTGTTCCCTTCCCTAACAGAGACTCAGTGAACTGGAACACAGCCTCATTAGAAAACTGAAAGAGCCAATTCAAATTGAAATAAAGGAACTAAAGAACACAGTAGCAATCCCCAACATCAGAATGGATAAAGCTGAAAACTGAATCCAGAGACCTCACAGATATGTATATCGCTCCATCACTAAAGAAGATGTGACGGAAAGAGAATGATAAAAATAAATAAAATATAAAAGATATTATTGACATTACTAGGAAGAAAAAACCCTCAGAATCATATGAATTCCAGAGGGTGAGGATAGAGTGAGAGGGACAAATAATTAGTTGAAGAAATCATAGGCAAGAACTTTCTCAATCTGAATGCGGAGATCACAGCTTTGATCCCAGAGTGCCAATCAACATGAAGAACAAAAATACAACACCGAGGCATGTTGTGATCAAAGTGGTAGGAATTAAATACATTGATTCCTAAATGCAGTGAGAGAAGCAAAACATGATATACAGGGGGAGAAACTCATAAGATTTGCAGAATATTTTCCCAACAAAGCTCTATAAGCAAGAAGAGAATGGAATGATATATGCACTATATTAAATAGAAAGACCTCCAACCCCCAATCCTGTACTCTTCAACTTAGAGTTAAAGGAGGAATAAGAAGATTTTCAGACAACCATTAGCTGAGGACATTTGTAATGTCTAAACATCTTACAGGAATACTGACTGACCTAATGTGAAAAATGAATATAAAATTGCATAGCAACCAAACTCCTCATAGATAAATGGCAAAAACATTCCTTCATGTTAATAATTCCTCCAAATGTCAATGCACTGAACTCTCTCTTAAAATGTCTAGACTAGATGGATCAGGAAATAGAATCCAACCTTCTGTTATTTATAAAAAATGCACTTGAACTTTCTCAATAAGAACAGGCTGAGTGAAAGGTTGGAAAACAATAAGCGGCTAATGGCTAATCATAGGCTGAAACAAACAAAAAAAGTGGGATGGTCATACTTGTATTGGATCAGTTAGCATTCAAAGTGAAAGAAAATAATCAGAGATATATATGGACATTTCATCATTACATATTGGCCAAGAGAATAGGTCAAGAGGACTTAACCATTATCAATATAAGCAGCAAATGAAAGGGCAGCAAAGTTTATAACTGAACTACTAATAGGACTGAGAACATATGTTAAAGGCAACACAATAGTGGTGGAATGGCCATTTTCATTGTTGAACAGGTGTATGGAACAAAGCATCAATAGAGACACAGAGCCCCCTAAAATTTGTATTCACTTTTTTCTCTGGTGCACATGACACATTACCTAAGATATATCATGTTGGGACATAATTCTAGTCACAAACATAGAAATCATATTAAGTTTCTTTTCAGATTGTAATGTCATAAAGGTAGAATTTAATAACTAAAGGAAACCTGAGAAAATCTCCAATTTTGGAAACTGAACAATACACTATTAAATAACAATTGGGTCAAAGGGGAAATCAAAGAAATAAAAGATTTCTCAAAATGAACAAAGTCTTACAACCTACGGGACACGGCAAAAACAGTACAAAGGGAGAGAAGCTCATAGGCTTATATAAGGAAAGAAAATAAAAGCTCAAATCAATGACCAAACCTTGCAGCTTGAGAAAATAAAAGAAGAAATACAAATGCCAAAGTAGAGGAAAAAATAACAAAAATTAGAGCAGAAATCAATAACAAGAAATTAAGAAAGCAATACAAAGGGCCAATGAAACCAGAAGCTGCTTTTTCAAAGCAGTAAACAAAATTGACAAAGCCTTAGCTAGACTCAGGAGGGAAAAAAAGAGAGAAAAGCAAAAAAAATCAGATCAGAGATGAAAGAAGAGGAATTGTAATAGAATCTCAGAATATAAAAGATAATTATTACTGAACAACTCAATACCACTAGAGAACCAAAATATGGGAACATTTCTAGAATCATAAACATTCCACAACTGAATTGATAAACCTGGAAAAACCTAACCCATATAAGGAAATTAAATCAGTAATTAAAAATCTCTTTGAGGAACAAAATCCCTGATCCTGATGAATTCACTATTGAGTTTTGCTAAGTCTTAAAGGATACTTAATATCCATAGTTCTTACATTCTTCCTAAATAACAAAGAAAAATTCTTAACTTCTATGAAGCCAATTTTACCCTAATACCAAACTAAGAAATATTACTGCAATTAAGAATGATATACCTAGTGAAATAGATGGAAAGAATCTCAATAAAATTTTAGTGAATGGAATCCAGTAATATCTGAAAAAGAATATATTATGCCTTGTACACCATGATCAAATGGGAATTGTCCCAGGGCTGCTAGGATGATATGATATTTGCCGGCCATCTAGTGTAATACATAATATTAACAAAAGAAAGATAAAGCCATATGAACATATCAGTAGATGCAGAGAAAACTTTTGACAACATTTTAATATCTATTCATGACAGAAACTTGAAATAGTATATGAGAGATAGTATGTATAGTTGGTAAAGTGCCTGCCTTACATGCAGCCAACTCACATATGATTCCTCTTACTGGATATGTTCCCTGGAGCACTGCCAGGAAAAATCCCTGAGCACGGAACAAAGAGGAAGCCCTGAGAACTACTGGTGTGCCCCCAAGTTCCACATAATATTCTTAACAAAATAGGGATAGAAAAAACATACCTCAAGATAATAATGATCATATACAGTCATCATGCTTAATGGTGAAAACTGAAAGCAGGGCTGGAGAAATAGTACAGTGGGTAAAATGGATGCCTTGCACAAGGACAATATTGAGTCTATCTCTGGCACCACATCTGGTTCCTGGGATCAGGAGTGACCCTGAGCACAGAGCCAGGAATAAGCTTGAGCACTAAAAACAAACAAATAAACAAAAATCCTTGTATATAGCTGTAGTAATAAAAAAAAAAACTATGTGGTACCAGAACAAAGAGTTTGAAGCCAATGAATAGAGTTGAGAGTTTCACATTTATGGACCCTGACCAAAGGAATGGTGCATAAAGTGAACCAAGGATAACATTTTAAATAGTTGGTGCTGGGGAAATGGAATAGCCACATGCAAAATAATGAGACTGGACCACGTTTCATAAAATTCATGGAAGAAAATATAGGTAAAACTCCATTATATGGAGCTCAGAGGGTCTTCAATTATTATACTCCATAGGGAAGGCAAAAACTACTAAAGTGAAAACATTGGACTACATCAAACTAAAATTTTTGCATGGAAAAAGATAATCGAACTAAAATGAAAAAAAGGGGAAAGTATTTCTGAATGAGAGAATAAGAAAATGTATTTTCACTTTCTTCTCAAAGTATTTACACACAATATTTCAGATAATGAACAAATATTAAAGATATGTAAAGCACTCTGAAAGCTCAACTACAAACTAATCAGAAAATGGGGAAAGGAAATCAATAGACACTTCTACAAAGAAAACATGAGTTGTTAGTTATATTGAAAAAGTGTTTATTATGGACATGGATAAGATTATGTTGAGCCAGAAGGAGAGAGACAGATACAGAATGACTGCATTTATTTGCATGGCATAAATATATATGTCCATATTATGATACCAATATCCAAGGTCAAGTGAAACATATATCAGGAGGTCTTGTCAAAGGTGGAAATTATCCCAAACGTGTGGGAGTCAGAGGTTAGGTAAGACAGAAAATGGAACAGTGTGCTAATAATTGTTGAGGGTACTAATGCCAACCTAGAACTGAGCATTAAATAGAGGCAAAAGGATACACATGACAACCTTTTAATGTATGTTCTGTAATCCATAGTCTGGAAGGGAAGGAAAAGAGAAAGAGAGAGAAAGGGAAAGAAATAAAGAACCTGCCATGGAGGTGGGCTGGGGTAGGGGGGAGGGAACTGGGTAGTTGGTGGTGGGAGATGGGCACTGGTGGAGGGACGGGTGCTGGAACACTGTATGACCAAAACTCAAATATGAACTTTTTAATTGTATATCTTTTTATTTGTATATCTCACGGTGGTATAATAAAATACTTAAAAAAAGAAAAAAAAGCATTTTGAAGTGGTTAGAATTGTTCTCAGGACAACAAAACTATGGGCCATGTCTCTTCAACACTGAAAATGACATTTATTAGAAAGACTGGCACTCAACTGTGATTCCATGGTTTAAAGCAGTATGAAACTAATACTCAAGGACAGTAGAAACATTAGGGCCTAAGGAGAACTGATCCAAGGTTGGAAGAAAATTTTCTCAGCCAAGTGTTCAGGGTGGGGGGAACCAGTATCACATAATGAAGGGACCACTATGACAAAGATAGTTGAAAATGATCACTCTGGGCAAGAACTTAGTGATGAAAGTAGGTAAAGATATGATAATCTTTCAGTATTGCAAACAATAACGCCCAAAAAGGAGAGAGAGGTGAGAGAGGGCAGAGAAAGAGAGAAAAGAGAGAGAAAGAGAGAAGTACCTGTCGTCATCATAGAGGAATACTGGATAGCTGGTGGGGGAGGGTGGAAGGAAACTGGGGACAGTAGGTGGAAAATGTATACTGGTGAAGGGACAGGTGTTGGAACATTGTATGACTGAAACACAATTACAACAACTTTGTTATTATGGTGATTCAAATAAAAAAGGACTGCTAACAACATGTGTTCCAGGATGAAAAGGTAACTATCAGTCACAATTGGTGAAAGTGTCATCTGATTCATCCTCTATGGAACACATCATGGAGATTCTCATAACATTTAGAATAGCGCCTTTAAACTATCTAGCAATTTCACTTCTTGCCATTTATACTTCAAACACAAAACCATTACTTTGGAAAGATAAATACACACCTATGTTCACTGCAGGACTTAGTCCATCGCCATGTATGGGAACGAATGGAAACAATCCAAATGCCCAATGTATGACGAATGGATAAAAGGTTGTGATATATGTGTGTGATATATACACATACATACATACATACATACATACATACATACATACGTACATACATACATAGTGTTAAGATGAAATCATGTGGATGTGGTGGCACCTTCAGCCCAGACTTCTGCCCCCTCGGTCCTGGTGCTGCTGCAAGGCCAAGCAGATGATGGGGCCTCTCACTTCAGTGCTGATGTGGAGCTGGCCATGTTGGACAGCTGACCCCCACATGACCTATGGGGTAAGATGCTGTGATGAGAGGTCACTGTGGCCATGGAGGCTCAGATAATCTGGCAGCACAGAGGCATGGAGGAGGTGGACATCCTGTTCAATTCTGTGTGCTGCTATCCACCATATCTGGAAGCTACTTTAATAGCCTCTTCACTATGAAAGGAGAGAAACTCTGAAGGCTACCTATTCGGCAAAAAATATAGAAACCTGACTTCCTGTGGAACAGACCCATGATGATTAGGAGAAAGCTATCAGGAAGTGGCGACTCAGTAAAGCAATTTGTTTAAAACCACACAACCAGTAGGTCCCAAGTGACTAGAGCTATGGCAGGCGTAAACCTCCACACTCCATAATTGCTGCTATGTTCACAAGGCTGGACTCCATTGCCAGATGAGCCCTACCCAGAAATTAATCTGTTGAAAACTCAGGCATGAAAGCTTTGTGACTGAAATCTCAGGCTTTTAGGGAATTGGGGAGTGGGCTCCCTCCCTCCATTTCCCTGTTTTTCTAGAAGCCACACCCATGAATTGCCTCAGGCACCAAGCAAACCTCATCCACTGCCCATTATCCAGAGACTCATATATAAATGTCTAAAGAGATCAACAAGTGGCAGAGATGCTTCTGGATCCTATGCCAGGCTGAGTCTACTGGAGTTCCCCAGAGGGGACAGGCGATCCCACCACCTGCCCAAACAGAGCCTCAACAGCTGAAAACCTCTGCACTCCACAATTGCTGACATTTTCAGGATTGAACTCCATTGCCAGATGAGCCCCATTCAGAAATTGTGTTGAAAAATTCAGGTATGAAGGTTTTGGATTGAAATCGCCAGGCTCTCAGGGAGTCAGGGATGGGCTCCCTGCCCCATCTCCTTGTTCTTCCAGAAGACCAGAAGTCACACCCCCAAAGCTACCACCCAGTTAAAAATTTAACTCCAGTTTAATAACCCATATAAAATTTTTTGGAATTTCTAGAGTTTGTGGCTATGTAACATCTCAAACTCTACATCTCAAACCAGGAGTAGCACACCACATTGGATGGCATATAAAGTAGAAGGCAACCAATCTCATTTAACAAAGGCTTATCCTGTAACAACTTATTCGTAATTTCTAATACCAGGATTTAATGGCTCCATGGTGCAATACATGTTTTCACTAATTTTCTTCTTGTGAATCATTTTTAGCAAGACATTTACAACAAACAATATAAAATTATTGTTGAGGTCTTCTATAGGGACAGACTTAAGGGGTGGTTGGGAAAATTGTAAATAATGGTGGTGGGAAGGTACAATGGTGGTCAGATTGGTGCTGAATATTGAATGTCTAACAAATTATCATGAACATCTTTGTAAAAAATAAATAAAATGAAAGAAAAGGAGATGAAATCATGCAGTTCATTGCCATGTGGACTGAGCTGGAGAGGACCATGTTAAGTGAGATAAATCAAAGGGGAAAAAATAAAATACTGATGATCTCACTCACGTGTGGGATATAGGGTGCCTGAACAAGAAAGATAATATCTAGCAGTGCCAAGCCTTGGTTAACAAAACAGACTTCTGAGCACAGGGTGGGGGAGGAATATGGGTAGCATTGTGGAGGGACATGAACAGCTTGTGGTTGGTGGTAATTTTATCAGTACCACATACTTTGATAGTATTGTAACTATGTAAAAGTGAGAAAAATAAAATAAATAGAGAAGAAATATGAAGGTTTGTTGGAAGAATTGTTCCTTGCAGTTAGGGATCCTCTAGTTTTGGGAAAAGAAAGAACATGTTTTAAAATTTGGGCCAGAGTAATAGCCCAGCGGGGTAAGGTGTTTTTCCTTGCACGCGGCTGGCATGCCCGACCTGGGTTCGATCCCGACATCCCATATGGTCCCCCGAGCACTGCCAGGAGTAATTTCTGAGTGCAGAGCCAGGAGAAACCCCTGAGCATTGCCGGGTGTGATGCAAAAAAGCAAAAAAAAAATTGAGTAGGTAAAGGAACAATAATTTAATTTTCAAATACTTTTGAAGGATTTCAAGGTTAGAAAGACAAGGAACTTCCTTAATATTTCAGCTGAGTTTTGGCTTGCTAAAAGCAGCTCTAAGGTAGTTCTGAAGGCTTACATACAGAATAAATGCCAACTCTAATTATGTTCTCTTTATGTTTTCTTTCTGTAAAACATAGATAAAACAAAGTTTTATCTCTGCACAACTGTTTTCATTGTGCACTCATAATCTCCCTGGTAACCTATCCAATGAGTAAAAACAGAACCACCTAAATAAATGAAACAATTACATATTTAATGGGGGGAAATTTTATTTGTAATCCTCTGATTTATGAGTTTCTCTTTCCCCCTTAATTTTAAATATCTAATTTAATTTTTTTTCATTCTTCTCTTTTCCTCAGATCCAGATAGCCTTAAATAGGAAGTGAAAAAATACTTGGAAAGGGTACTTATTACCTTCATTTAATTGAGTTTGTCTTTTAAGTATACTCAATAACCCACGGTGTTATACTGGGCATAAATTGAGAAAGTAGATGTGTAAGCACTAGAAAATGGGGGAGGTAATAAAAAATATTTTCAAATATAAATGGCTATTACTTTGATTATACTGAAAAAGGAATATAACTTTGATGATACTATTTTTCTAAGGAGAGAGCAAGACATTAAATGAATCTAATTTAAAAATAAGTCTATACTAGAGGAACTGGGCCAGTGATTAGCAAAACTTGAAGATTCATGCAAGGTTCAGTAATCTTGACTCTTACTTACAGTACATTTACCTAGATTCTTAGCTCATTAAGAGCTAAGGTGAGTCATTCATTATAATGCTGACTTCTAATCTAGTGATTGGCATATTGAATAATTAAGTTGATGGTCCCAAATTAATAGATTCCTATGTGAATATGTGGTTTAGATGGTTGCCTGCCAGTATTTGTAAGTTGACTTCTGTTGTCTGTGGTGGTTTTCAGCTTTGTGTTTTACTTTTTTTCCACCCACAACTCACATTTACTCCATCCCTTTGAACAAAGAGGCTTAAAGGACTACTTTCTAGTTGTCATTATCCTGTCATAGAAAGTTTTGCCCAAGGATAAAATGAAGCAGGTAGTGACAATAATATGACCGCCATGTGAGGCATCATTTACTGACTCTGACTTTGAACTTGTCTATAATGCTACTATAATGCTCTTAAACTTTACTACTTCTTGAACACATGTGTTCATTTTTTAAACTAGAAAATATTTTTAAAATCTTTTAAATTATAATTCTGTCACCTGGAGACAATAACTATATTTTTGGTGCAGGTTTTTAGAATCTTTCTTCTTAGGAATTTAGATAGCATATATATGAAATGTTATTGAATATTTTCTTTGCATGCTGTACTAGGGACTGAACCCAGGCCTCACCCGAAAGGCAAGTGTTCTACCAGTAGAACTACATCTCTAGTCTTCATATTAGTTTTTCACCCATTCTTATTGAAGTGAGAACATTTTTCAAAGTAAATTTGGATCAGAAAAAAGCCAATAATTCATACATTTCTATAATCGACTGTAAGAATGTTAATATTATTACCACATCATGAATCACATAGATGCTGATGGATACAAAATAACACATTTTTCTACTCATTGGTTGGTGGATAGAAGGTAAATTTGTTGTTAGTATAGAGGTGGGAAATGAGCATTCCTTGATCAGTTTCTATGTGTAATGAATTTTTTTTTCATGAGGGTGCACACTTGGCAGTGCTGAGGGGCTTACTCCTGGTTTTGTGCTCAGGGATCACTCCTGGCTCAGCGCGATACTATATGGGGTGCTCAGCGAACTGTATGGGGTGTTAGAGATTGAACCCAGGTCAGCTGTGTACAAGGCAATGTATACACAATGTCCTACCCACTATACTATCACTCTGGCTTCAATATAATGAGTTTTTTAGGCAAACAGTTTAGTTATTTTTTCAGAGAGAACATCTTATTTTATTTTTTAATTAATTTTATTTAAATGCCATGATTTACAAACTTGTTTATTGTATAGTTGTTTCAGTCATTTGCTATTCCAACACCAGTTCCACCACTAATGTACCCTTACCACCACCAAAACCCCTTATTTCCCACCCACCGCCATACCCATTCCTACTAGACAATATAATTAGCAAGTACTAATTATATTGCCCATTAGAAAATATGTTACTGGTATAATAAAATAAATAAATAAATAAATGAAAGTAAATAAATGAAAGTGACAATACAAATCATCTTAAAAATATATCTTGGATGGTATTGCTAAAGTTATGCTCTTTTTACTGGAGTTGTTACATACGACTTGGAGTTAAAACAGTCTAGTGTTTAATCATGGTGTTTAAATAAAATTAATTAAAAATAAAATAAAATGTTCTCTCTAAAAAAATAACTAGACTGTTTGCCTAAAAAAAGAAATTTCAATAAATTTCTTTTATTGAAAGAGAATTTAGAGAAATGTGAGGGGAGAGAAAGAGAGTGATGTTTTCAAGAGAGACCATGAACTTCTCAGAGGAAAAACCCAGAGAAGGTCCTTCAGAGAAGATTATAATGACTCTTAAACTTTGCTTCTTAGTAAACTTAGCTTTCCATTATTATTACAGATGCAATTAAAATGATTAATTTATGTATTTATTTTTAAAACAGAAAGTCCATCAAGTAGATTCAAATATTAGAAAATCATGACCAATGCTGTATTATTTCTGTCCTATAACAAACACTTCCAGTGATTATTCTGTGATTTTTTTGTGTAGTGCCAGGGATTGAACTCGAAACTTAACACATGTAAGGCATATATCCTAGTACTGAGCCACATCCTAAGCCATTTCCAATTATTTTGAGGCAAATCTCTTAATCTCATCACTTCATTGATAGATATTGAAGTATTTTATGTATAAATTCATTAAAATGTTTGTATATTATATGTAAAATTTATTAAAATAAAATCCATTAACATTATATTAAAATATAACTAAAATATTTAATACTAACTTACTAATATCATACCTGTTTATGCTTTCCTGATGTCTCATTTGGTTTTCTGCAATTTATTTGAATAAGATTATGGGTTCTAATTACAAGGTTTGTCTCTAGTCTCTTTGCATCAATGAATTTGTCTTCTGCCCATTTCTGTAATATTTTGTGTGAGGAATAAGGTGCTTTTTTCTATAATGTTTCTATAATTCTAGTTTTGCTGATTCCAAGTATGTTACTGCCTAGCTGTATGATTACATATAGGTGCAGTTTACACAGAAAAGGGAAGGTATATATTTTCTTTCAAATCTTCTTAATCTTAAACTATGATTTTTAGTACTGAGTTTCATGTATACAACTTTTCAATATCATTGTCTGCACTAGAATGTCCACTTCCCTCTACCATTATCTCAGGGTCCCCTCTTTCAATTGTCTTTCCTTTTCCTGTGGTGGTAAGCTGAGTTCTGTAGACCAGTTCCCATGTACTGTTGCCTTTAGCCATTTGCTATCCTTTAACTGTGTTTCTTTACAACCCTCATTTGAGAGATTATTCTGTATCTGTCCCTCTCCTTCTATCACTAGTCTTGGTGCTCTCCAGATCCATCCACGTAGTGACAAGTTCCATGATTATATTTTTCTGATAACCGAGTGAAGATTTATACTTTCTTCCTGACTTTCTTTCCTCATATAAATTTTTCTTTTGGTTTTAAAATGATTTTTTGGTCAAATGGACTTATTCTTTAGCACTCAAAGATGGCTTATGATTTTCTTTCAGTTTTATTACAAATCCACAAACTAAATTTACTCCATTCATGTTTTAGCTTCTTTGTGAGTTTACCATTCAAGTGAAATCAATTTTGGCCAATGGTTCTTTGTTTGAATTGGCTCCTGAGTCCTTTTGAAATGATCCATGAAATCTTTCTTGGAATCCTTGTTCCAGATATAGTCTACTTTCTTCCCACATACTTGCCTTCAATCATATCTCCAAGGACTCTGATTCCATTAAGGAGTACAGAATGTTAAAATTCCATGTTGGGGGTTAGGATAATATTTTTCTATCAGTTTTTATCTGTAAGTAATCCATGAATTTAATTATTTGTTTATTTTTTACTTTATTAATTTGGATTTCTACTCTATTGGTTTTTATTGTAATTGTAGTTTAGATGACATGGTTACAAATAAGGCTAAATTTATTGTAGCTTAGGTAACATGGTTATAAATAGGCTGAATTTCATGGTTAAGAGTACAGAGTTACTTCCCTCTCATTCCCACCGAAGTGTACAAGACCCTGCCTCACTATCAATTTTCTCTCCACTGCTTGGCATCACAATATTGCAACGAACTTCTAGGACTTTCCATCATTCAGTATCATCTGATCTCTTGTTTTGTTTCTCTGTGTACCATAGATAAGAGAGATAATTCAGTATTTATTCTCCTTCAGATTTATTTCACTTAATGTGATGCAATCCAGGTATATTCAAGTCATAATAAACTTCAAGAGCTTTTTTGTACTTATAGCTGCATAATATTCCATTATGTTTATGCCATAACACTTTCATCCATTTTTCATCAGGTACTTGAGTTTTTTACATATCATGTTAATGTGGTATACTTTAATGAACATAGGTGTGTGCAACATGTTTTATCAAGTTAATGGTTTTTTGATATACTTGGATAAGTGCCAAAGAGTGAAATCATTGGGTCATATGGAAGTTGAATTATTTATAATTCAGAAGTTTCCATAGTGCTTCTCATAGATCAGCCAGATGGCATTCCCAGCAAATGTGAAAGAAGGTTCCTTTTTCATCAAATAACGAGTCACTTCTTGTTTCCTGCATTCTTGATATGTGCCATTTTCCTTTCTGTGAGGTGATATTTCACTGTCATTTTGATAAGCATTTCCATAAAAACAAGTCACAATGAACATTTCTTTATATGCCTTCTGACTCACCATATGTTATCTTAGAGGAGCCATTTTCACTAATTTCCCCAATTTTGTTGGAGTTATGAGTTTTATTGCTGTTGAGCTTTGTGTGTGCTTTATATATCTTGGATATTAGCCCTTTATCTGATGTATGGTGTGCAACTATTTTCTCCCTATTTAGGAGGGTGTTTTGTAAAAAAAAATAGCTTTTTTTTTTAACTTTCAAATTTTCACATTTCACTTATTTATTTATTTAAAATTCTGGGCACCCTGGTTTACAATATTGTCAATGAATGGAAGGGTTTGTGTGTGCAATGTTTCAGTGTCTCAACCAGAGTGTCCACTTCTTTCCACCTTTGTCTCAGTGCCTCTGACTGCATCCAACCTAATTATCTTCCCAGATGTGGTAAGCTCTCTTCTGTAGTTGGGAGTCCAGGTTACATTGCCTTTAGGTTTATGTTCTTTTTCTTCTTTCTTTATGTTTTTTGGCTTTGTGGGTCATACCCAGCCATGCTTAGGAACTACTTCTGGCTGTTTAGGGGCAGACCATATTGATGCCAGGGATCAGACCTGAATTAGCCACATGCAAAACAAATGCCCTCCCTGCTGTACTATCACTCTGGGCCCATTTTTAATTCTTATTTTTTATTGTACCACAGTGCAATAGACCATTACAAAATATTTATGATTGAGTTTAGTCATACAGTGTTACAACACCCATCCGTCCACCAGTGCACATTTCCCACCATCAATGTGCCCTTTTACCCTCCTGACACTGCACCCCTTACCAGCCTGTATCTATGGTAGGCACTTTCCTTTTTTATCCCTCTCACTCTCCCAATGGGAAGTATGGTTTGCAATATAGATACTGAGCAGTTACCATGGCTTTTCCTTTACATATTCTACGCACAGTTTGGTAGAGTGGTCATGTACCACTGTCTTTGTCATAGTGGCCCCTTCCCTTTCCAAACTGCCTTTCCTCAAGAAAAGACAGATTGAAGCAGGTTTCAATCATGAACCAAACCCCCTGAATCTCGTGTCTGCTATCCTAGGATATTGGTTTCATATTATGTTTTTAATACCCCACAAATGAATATAATCATTCTGTGGCTGTCCCTCTCTTGACTCATTCCACTCAGCATGATACTCTGCATGCCCATCCATTTATAAACAGATTTCATGACTTCATCTTTCCTAACAGCGGCACAGTATTCCATTGTGTAGATGTACCATAGTTTTTTTTTAATCAACCATCTGTTCTCAGTCACTCGGTTGTTTCCAGATTCTTGCTATTGTGAGTAGTGCTGCAATAAACATTGTATTGCAGATGGTATTTCTGTTGTGTGTTTTTTGAAGCCCCAGGGTATATTCCCAGAAGTGGTATTGATGGGTCATATGGAAGTTCAATTTCTAGCTTTTTGAGGAATGCAATTATTATTCTCCAAAAAGGCTGAACCAGTCAGAATTCCTACCAACAGTGAACGAGAGTCCTTTTCTCCCCCACATCCACACCAGCATAGGTTGTTCTTGTTCTTTTGGATGTGTGCCGGTCTCTGTAGTGTGAGATGGTATCTTATTGCTGTTTTGATTTGCATCTCCCTCATGATTAGTGATGATGAGCATTTCCTCATGTGTCTTTTGACCATTTGTATTTATTCTTTGAGAAAGTTTCTATTCATTTGTTCTCCCCATTTTTTTGATGAGGTTGGATTTTTTTTCTTGTAGTGGTCTATCAGTGCCTTATATATTTTGGATATTAACCCTTATCATATAGCTATTGGGTAAATAATTTTTTCCCAATTTGTGGGCTGTATTTGTACATTGGTCACTCTTCCTTTGGAAGTGCTGAAGCTTCTTAATTTCATGTAGTCCCAGTTGTATATCTTTGCTTTCACTTGCTTGGTCAGTGGTATTTTATCTTTGAAGATGCCTTTTTACGTCAAAGTTGTAAAGAGTTCAGTCCCTCATTTTTGCTCTATATGCCTTATTGATTCAGGTCTGATATTAAGGTCTTTAATCCATTTTTTCTGACTTTTATGACTGTCTTTAGAGAGAGGCCTGCCTTCATTTTCTTGCATGTAGCTGTCCAGTTTTTCATGCACTATTTGCTGAAGACACTTTCCTTGTTCCATTTCACATTTCTTGCTCCTTTATCAAAGATTAGGTAATCATATATTTGAGGGTTGGTATTAGGATATTTGACTTTGTTCCGTTGGTCTGTCTATATTTATTTCAATACCATACTGTTTTAACTTCTACTGCTATGCAGTATAGTTTGAAGTTGGGGAAGGTGATGCTTCCTATCTTCTTTTTCTATGGCAGTGTTAACAGGAAAGTTTATAGCTCTGAAAGTACTCATCAGGGAAGGAAGGAAGGAAGGGAAGGAAGGAAGAGAAGGAAGGAAGGAAGGAAGGAAGGAAGGAAGGAAGGAAGGACCCACATAAGTAACTAAACCTCACAACTTAAGATCTTGGAAAACGACCAACAAAAAGAGCCAAAACCAAGAAGGAGGAAGGAAATAATAAAACTTAGAGCAGAAATCAATGAGCTGGAATAAAAAAAATCAAAAATTATGAATGAAGAGTTGATTCACTTTAGCTATTCATAGGCATTTGTTGTTTCAAATGAATTTCAGGAGTGTTTGGTCTATTTCTTTGAAAAATATCATGGGTATCCTTAGAGGGACTGCATTGAATCTGTATAATGCTTTTGAAGTATTGCCATTTTAACAATTTTGATCCTCCCAAACCATGAGCATGGGAGGTGTTTCTATTTTCTAGTATTCTCTTTTATTTCTTGTAGCAGTTTTTTGTGGCTTTCTTTGTATATATCCGTCATCTCTTTAGTTAAACTGATTTCAAGATACTTGATTTTCCAGGGCCAATCGTGAATGGGGTTGTTTTAAAAATCTCTCTCTCCTCTATTTCTTTGTCCATAGAAAAGCTATGGGTATCAAGCAGGAGAGACAATACAAAGAAGGAAAATTACAGACCAATCTCCTTGATGAACACAGATGCTAAGATCTTCAACAAAATACTAGCAAACAGAATCCAAAGACTCATCAAAAGATCATACATCATGACCAAGTAGGATTCATCCCGGGAATGCAAGGATGGTTCAACATTCGCAAATCAATCAACATAATACATCACATCAATAAGAGAAAAAATAAAAACCATATGGTCCTATCGATAGATGCAGAAAAAAGCATTTGACAAGATCCAGCACCCATTCATGATTAAAACCCTCCAGAAAATGGGAATTGAAGGAAGCTTCCTCAAGATAGTCAAAGCCATCTACCAAAAGCCCACAGCGAGTATCATTCTCAATGGGGAAAAATTGAAAGCCTTCCCCTAAGATCAGGAACACGACAAGGTTGCCCTCTCTCACCTCTTTTATTCAATATAGTACTGGAGGTACTCGCCATAGCAATCAGAGAAGAAAAGGACATTAAGGGCACACAGATAGGCAAGGAAGAAATCAAGCTATCATTATTTGCAGATGACATGATATTATACCTAGAGGAACCCCAAACTCTTGACCCAAAAACTCTTAGAAACAATAGATAGGTATAGTAGAGTGGCAGGGTACAAAATCAATACCCAAAGTCGGTGGCTTTCATATACACAAATAATGAAAGAGAAGAAAGGGATATTAGAGAATCGATTCCATTCACAATTGTGCCACAGAAAATCAAATACCTAGGAATCAAGCTTAACCAAGTGTGTAAAGGACCTATACAAAGAGAACTACAAGACACTGCTTCAAGAAATAAAAGAGGACACGAGGAAATGGAAACACATTCCCTGCTCATGGATGGGGAGAATTAACATTGTCAAGATGGTAATACACCCTAGAGCTTTGTACAGATTCAATGCGGTTCCTATAAGGATTCCCATGACGTTCTTTAAAGAAATTGACCAAACACTTCTGAAATTCGTATGGAATAATAAACCCCCACGGATAGCTAAAGCAATCCTTGGGAAGAAGAAGATGGGAGGCATCACCTTTCCCAACCTCAAACTGTACTACAAAGCAGCAGTAATTAAAACAGCATGGTACTGGAATAAAAACAGACCAGTGGACCTATGGAATAGAGTTGAGTATCCTGACACCCATCCTCAAAGACATGATCAGTTAATCTTTGATAAAGGTGCAAAGAGTCCAAACTGGAGTAAGGAAAGCCTCTTCAACAAGTGGTGCTGGGAAAACTGGACAGCTACATGTAAAAAAATGAATTTAGACCTGTGTATAACACCTTGCACAAAAATCAGATCAAAATGGATTAAAGATCTCAATGTCAGACCTGAATCCATAAAGTACGTTGAAGAAAATATAGGAAAGACCCTCCCGACATCGATGCTAAAGACATCTTCTAAGGTGAAACACCATTAACAAAGCAACTAGAAGAAAATATAAATATATGGGACTACATGAAACTGAAGAGCTTCTGCACCTCGAAAGAAACAGTGACCAAGATACAAAGGCAGTCGACAGAATGGGAAAGAATATTCACCCAATACCCATCTGATAAGGGGTTAATATCCAGGATATATCAGGCACTGGTACAGCTATATAAGAAAAAAACAGCCAACCCCATTAGAAAATGGGGGAGAAGAGATGAACAGAAACTTTGACAAGGAAGAAATCCGAATGGCCAAAAGGCATATGAAAAAATGCTCATCATCACTAATCATCAGAGAGATGCAAATCAAAACAACAATGAGATATCACCTCACACCACAGAGAATGGCCCATATTCAAAAGGGTAAAAGCAACAAGTGCTGGCGTGGATGTGGGGAAAAGGGGGACTCTCATACACTGTTGGTGGGAATGTCGACTTGTACAACCTTTCTGGAAAACAATATGGACATTCCTCCAAAGACTAGAAATTGAGCTCCCCTTTGACCCAGCCATACCGCTCCTGGGAATATACCCTGGAAAGCCAAAACGCACAGCGGAAACACAATCCACACTTTTATTTTCATAGCAGCACTGTTCACAATAGCCAGAACCTGGAAACAACCAGTATGCCCGAGAACTGATGACTGGATAAAGAAACTGTGGTACATCTACACAATGGAATACTATGCAGCTGTCAGAAAAAATGAAGTTATGAAATTTTGCTATAAATGGATGGATATGGAAAGAATCATGTTGAGTGAAATTAGTCAGAAGGAAAGAGAGAGACATAGAATGACTGCATTTATTTGCATGACATAAATATACTAGGTGATCTTACCGAAAGTGGAAATTACCACAAGCGTGTGGGAGTCAGAGGTTGGTTTAGATAGAGAAGGGAACATGTGTGAATAAATGTCTAAAGTTCTGATACTAACATAGAACTGAGCATTAAATACAGACAAAAATGCAAATGATGGCTTCACAGTGTACCGTAGTGCAACCCACAATGTGTGGGAGAAGGAGGAGAGAGAAAGGGAGAGGAGAGGAGATAAAGAACCTGCCATTTAGGCAGGATGTGGGAGGGGAGGGAATTGGGGACATGGGTGGTGGCTGAGGGCACTGGTGGAGGGCGGGGTGCTGGAACACTGTGTGACCGAAACCCCAAGCGTGAACAACGTTGTAATTGTATATCTCACGGTGGTATAATAAAATGTTTAAAAAAAGTAAAATAAAATATAAAAAAAAAGAAAAAAAGAAAGAATGAAAAAAAATAAAAGAAATCCCTTTCACAATAAAAAAAAGAAAAGCTACGGGTATCAAAATTTTGGGTATCAATTTTGTAACCTGCCTCCGTATTATATAAGTATATTATTTCTTGGAGCTTTTTGGTGAATTCTTTGACATTTCTTACGTATAGAATCATGACATCTGCAAACAGTAAAAGCTTGACTTCTTCCTTTCCTATATGGATGCACTCTATATCTTTTTCCTGCCTAATTGCTATGGTAGAGTACTTCCAGTTCTATATTGAATAGAAGTGGTGAGAGTGGGCAGCCTTGCCTTGTCTCTGACTTTAGGGGTAAAGCCTTTTATTTTTCTTATTGAGAATGGTGCTTTCTGAGGGCGTTGATAGATGGTTTTGCCATATAAAGGAAGGTTCCTTCTACTTCCATTCTGTTTTGATTTTTTTATTATGAATGGGTGCTAGATTTTATCAGAGCTTCCTCTGCATTTATTGATATTATCATATGGTTTTTATCTTTCATTCATTGATATGGTGTATTATATTGATTGACTTGTTAATGTTAAACCATTCTTGCATCCCCGGGATGAATCCTAATTGGTCATGAGTTTTTATGAATTGTTGGATTCAATGTGCTTATTTTGTTGAGGAGTTTTTGCATCTGTGTTCATCAGACATATCAGTCTGTAGTTTTCTTTTTTTTTGTGTGTGGTGTCTCTGTCTGTTTTGGGTGTCAGGCTGATATTTGACTCATAGAAACTGTTTGGGAATGTTTCTGTTTCTTCAGTTTCCCGGAAAAGCTTTAAAGGATTGGCAGTAGGTCTTCTTTAAAAGTTGAAAAAAAATCACCATCTTGGCCTTGGCAGTTTTGTTTCAGAAGACTTTTTGATTACCATTTCAGTTTCCTCAATGATGATAGGACTGTTTAGGTATTCCAAATGTTCTTGTTTCAGCCTTAGGAGGTTGTAAGAATCCAGGAATTTATCCATTTCTTCGAAGTTCTCTTGTTTCATGACATAAAGATTTTCAAAGTAATCTCTGATAATCTTATAGATTTCTGCAATTTTTGTTGTAGTGTTCCCTTTTCATTTCTTTTTTTTTTTTTTTTTTTTGGTCACACCCGGCAATGCTAGGGGTCACTCCAGGTTCTACCTCAGGAATTACTCCTGGCGGGTGCTCGGGGACCATATGGGATCGGGGGATCGAACCTGCGCCGGGCCAGCGGTGCAAGGCAAACGCCCTACCTCTGGACCATCACTCCGGCCCCTCCCTTTTCATTTCTGATTCAGTTTATTAGGGTTCTCTCTGTTTCTTTGTGAGTATTGCTAGTGGTTTATTGGGCTTGTTTATTTTCTCAAAGAAGCAACTCTTCATTCATATATTTTTTTTTTGGATTCCAGCTCATTGATTTCTGCTCTAAGTTTTATTATTTCATTCTTCCTTCTTGGTTCTGGCTCTTTTGTTGGCCATTTTCCAAGATCTTAAGTTATGAAGTTTAGTTACTTATGTGGGTCCTTCCTTCCTTCCTTCCTTCCTTCCTTCCCTTCCTTCCTTCCTTCCTTCCTTCCTTCCTTCCTTCCCTTCCCTTCCTTCCTTCCTTCCTTTCTTCCTTCCTTCCTTCCTTCCTTCCTTCCTTCCTTCCTTCCTTCCTTCCTTCCTTTTTTTCCTTCCTTCCTTCCTTCCTTCCTTCCCTTCCTTCCTTCCTTCCTTCCTTCTTCCTTCCTTCCTTCCTTTCCTTCTCTTCCTTCCTTCCTTCCTTCCTTCCTTCCTTCCTTTTTTTTCCTTCCTTCCTTCCTTCCTTCCTTCCTTCCTTCCTTCCTTCCTTCCTTCCTTCCTTCCTTCCTTCCTTCCTTCCTTCCTTCCTTCCTTCCTTCCTTCCTTCCTTTCCTTCCTTCCTTCCTTCCTTCCTTCCTTCCTTCCTTCCTTCCTTCCTTCCTTCCTTCCTTCCTTCCTTCCTTCCTTCCTTGTACTTTCAGAGCTATAAACTTTCCTCTTAACACTGCCATAGCTGTGTTCCACAGGTTCTGGTAGCTTGTGTCCTCATTCTCATTTGTTCCAGGAATCTTTCTGTTTCTTCTTTTGATTTCCTCTATAACCCAGTGGTTGTTAAGCAGAGAGCTGTTTAATTTCCAGGTGTTTGTTTTGATTCTCTGTTTCTGTGTGTGATTCGCTTCTACTTTTAGTGTATCATTGCATGAAAAGATAGTTGATACAACTTCTGTCCTCTTAATTTTATGGAGTTATATTTTATGGCCCATCATGTGGTCTATCTTGGAGAATGTCCCATGAACACTGGAGAAGAATGTATATTCAGCTTTGTGGGGATGAAAAGTCCTATATATAATGGATATATATATTTAATATATTTTTATATATATAAATATATATTATATATATATATCCACTAACTCCCTCTCTATTCCATTTCTTCCCTCAAATAAAATACATCCTTGATGAGCTTTACTCTGGTTGATCAGTTGAGAGGTGACAAAGTGGTAATGAAATCTCCGACTACTATTGTGTTGCTATCAATGTCTTTCTTCAAGTGTATTAGCAGTTTCTAAGTATTTTGCTGGTGCCTCATTAGGTGCATATATATTTAGAATGTGAGTTCTTCCTGATGTACAGATCCCTTGATCAATAAGAAATGACCTTCACTGTTTCTTATAACCTTCTTCAGCCTGAAATCAGTGTGGTTGGATACTAGTATGGGCACCCTGGCTTTTTGAGAGGGTTGTTTGCTTGAAGAATTGCTTTCCAGCCTTTCACTTTGAGTCTATATTTGCTTTGACTGTTCATATGTGTTTTTTGTAGGCAGCAGAGTGTTGGGTTCAGTTTTTTTAATCTATCCTGCCACTTCGGTGTCTCTTAATTGGTGTATTTAGCCTTTAGCCCATCTATGATGAGAGGGATTACTGTTATGTGAATTTGTTCTGTCTCTCTGAAGGAGTTTTGTGGGTTTGTGGGATTTGTCTTATCTTAAAGTAGCCCATTTATTTCTTCTTTTAATATATGTTTTGATTCTTCAAAGTTCGTATGTTGTTTATCTGTGAAGTTTTATATTATTCCTTCAGTTATGAATTAGATTCTGTCTGGGTAAAGTATTCTTGGTGAGGCAGTCATTTCATTAAGTTTTTTCACGATATCACATCACTGTCTTCAGGCCTGGAAGGTTCCATCTGATAAATCTTCTGTGAATCTTGCTGTGAATCTGCTCCTTTGTATGTAATTTCCTTCTATGATTTTTCTGCTTTCATTATTCTATCTTTATCTGTGGTTTTTGTCATTCTGATTAGGATGTGTCTTGGAGTATTATTATTTGGATTTCTTTTAGTTGGTACCCTTCCAGCCTCCAGGATCTGAGTGCATACACTCTTCAGTTTTGGGAACTTCTCAGAAATGATGGCTTTGACCATTGCTTCTTCATCAAGGTTTTCTTCCTGCCCTTCTGGGACCCCAGTGATCCTTTTGACTTCATCCCGATTTTCTCTTGTTGTCTGTTGGTTTAGACAGACACCAAGAGGCTCTTTTCCATCTTCTGCAGTGTCTGGAGAGATTTTACACCTCATATTGAAGCTCACTAATTATGTCCTCAGCAGTTGTTACTCTGCTGCTGAAACTTTACAGTGAGTTTTTCATTTCGCCTACCAACGTTTTAATATCTATCATTTCTGCTTGTATTTTCATCTGCATTTTCCTCATTTCTGCTCTCATAGCCTCTTGTATTTGACTGTCAGTGTGTTTCATTGCTTCTTTGAGCTCCTTATGAATCCTTAACAGTTCCATTTGAAATTCCTTGTCAGAGAGGTTATATAACTCATTATTATTGCTAGGATTATCTGGGTTAGTGATTTCTCTCACTAAGCCTGGCGGATTCTGCATTGCTTTACCATTTCAACCTTTGCATTTTGGAGTTGTTCTTCTGTGTTGTTAGGAAAGTATACTTAGGGCATCTATGATTATTTGCAGTGGCTTGTGGAGATGTGAAGAATTTTGAGGCCTAAATTCACTGGTATCTGTACATTGGACATAGATATGAAATTCGCAAGTTCTTTGCATGGATGCTAGTGTATCTTCATGGTTTTGGAGGAGATATTGGAGAGATGCCAAAAGGTGTGGTTCCTGCACTGAAATATTGTAGGATCAATGTGTCAGGCTTCACTTTGTGTGGGTTACTGGACTTCAGGCTGGGGAAGGGTCTGGGCAGAGCAAAAGATCTGACACACCTGAGTTGGTTATGGGAGACCTCTGGGTTAGGGTTTAGCACTTGGGAAGAAGTGCATCCAAGCAGGTGAAATCTTCAGGGTTGAGCCTGCAGGCTTCTCTTTGTCTGGGCCTATGTTATTTTCTTACTGTTTCTTTATAATCCACATGTGTGAGAGATCATTCTGTATTTGTCCTTCTCCTTCTGAGTAACCTCCACTCAGCATGATACTCTCCATCCATCCATATAGCAGTAAATTGCATAGTTTTGTCATTTTTTTAGGGTCAAAAAAGTCCGCATATACCATAGGTTTTGTTTTTCTTTTTTGGGGTCACACCCAAAATCTCAGTTCTTTATTTTTTATGAGAAATGTACATATTGTTTTCTAAAATGATTGAACTAGTAGACATTCCCATCAGTAGTGGACATGGCTTCCTTCCTCCGCACATCCACACCAAAACATGTTGTTTTTATTCTCTGTGATGTGTGCCTGTCTCACTGGTGTGAGGTGATACTCTCATTATTGTTTGACTTGTATTTCCAGATAATAAATGATACAGCACATCCCCCTTCCTTGCCATTGACCTATGGGTTGTCTGTATGTCTTTTTTGAGAAATTTTTTGTTCATTTTTTCTCTCCATTTTTTTTAATAGAGTTTATTTTTTTGCTAAGTTTTACAGTGCTTTTTACATCTTGGATATGAACCCTTGTCAGATGAGTGGTGGGTAAATATTTTTCCCAGTCTGTGGAGTGTCTTTTTATTCTTGTCAGTGTTTGTTTTGCAATGCAGATTGTTCTAAGTTCGATGCCCCATTTGCTCATCTTTACTTCTGTTTGCTTGGCTAGTGTCATTTACTCATTGAAGATACCTCAGTATTAAATGTCATGACACGCTCTGCTTATGTTTTTCTCAATATAATATATGGATTCAGATATATTAAGGTCTTTCAACCAGTTTGAGTTGACTTTTAGGCATGATAAGAGAAATGAGTCTTTGAATTTTTTTACATGTAAATTATCTATACATTACATGTAAGTTGGGGAAAGAGGTGCCTCCATCTTCCCCCTAGGATTATTGTTATATGGGGGCCTTTTTACTCTATGTTAATTTAACAGTATTTGATCTATGTCTTTAAAAAATATCATGAGCACTTTTTATAGATACTGCATTTAATCTGTGTAGTACTTTGGGTTATACTGTTATTTTGACAAGATTAATCCCTCCACTCTGTCAGCAGGCGATGTTTCCATTGCCTTGCATCTTCTTTTATTTATGTTAGTAGTGATTTATAGTTTTCTTCATATAAGTCTTTCATCTCTTTTGTTAAACTAATTCCAAAGTTCTTAACATTTCTGGAAGCAATTGTGAATAAGATTTTTTAATTCAACTTTTAATTGAAAATAGAAATTGAGCTCCCATTTGACCCAGCAATACCAGTCCTGGGAATATACCCTGGAGACTGAAAAACACACAGCAGAAACACCATCTGCACTTCTATGTTCATAGCAGCATTCCTCACTATAGCCAGAATATGGAAACAACCTTAGTGCCCAAGAACAGATGACTGGATAAAGAAACTGTGGTACATCTACACGATGGAATACTATGCAGCTGCTAGGAAAACAAAATTATAAGATTTGCCTATAAATGGATGGACATGGGGGAGTATCATGTTGAGTGGGAAAAGGACCTATATAGAATAACTGCATTCATTTATGTAATATAAAGAGTAATATGATACTGGTATCCAAGGCCAGGCAGAACATGGATCAGGAGGACTTGTCAGTGGTTGCAATCTACTGCAATTGTGTGGAAGTCAGAGGTTAGGTAAGACAGAAAAGGGACAGAGTGATAATAATTGTTGGAAATGGTAATGCCAGCCTAGAACTGAACATTGTATATAGGCAAAGGGATATACATGATAATCCCTAAATGTATGTATTGCAAGGCACAATGTAAGAGATGAGATACAGATAGATAGAGAAAGAAAGAGAGAGAGAGAAGAGGCAAAGTGTCTGCTATAGAGGCAGGCTGCAGTAGAGGGGAGGGAATAAGGGGACATTGGTGGTGGGAAATGTGCACTAGGAGGTATGGGTGCTGGAACACAATATGACTAAACCCTAATTATGAACAGTTTTGTTATTGTATATCTGACGGTGGTGTAATAAAATAAAAAAATTAAGTGAAAATATTCTTTTTCTTCTGTTTCATTATTTGCATATAGGAATGCCATGAATTTTTGTGTTTTGATTTTGTTGCCTGATAAATTACTGTACAAGTTTATTGTTTCTAGGAGGTATTTTTTGGTAGAGTATTTATGCTTTTCTTTATGCCATGATATCTGCAAAGAGTGATAGTTTGACTTTTTCACTCTGGTTGTCCTAATATCTCTTTTCTGACTAATTGTTATGGCAAGGCTTCAACTCTTGTTTCGAATAGTAGTGGTGAGAATGGACAATCTTGTCTTGTGCCTGATGTTATAAAGTGAAGTTTTATAGTTTTTTTGTCAGGGCGCTCCGCGGGGTCCCCGACAGTGCGGGAAGCGAGTTCCCTTCTACCTCGGCCGGCGAGGAATGGATGAACTCAGGGATCCGATGAGGTTTTAAAAGACTTTACTTATCACAGGTTCAGGCACAAATCACAAAAGGAAAAACCCGATGCTTAGGATTCCAGGCTAGAACCCCAGCCACGTGTAGGCCAAGATGGCGACCACCACGTGTATAACTTCCAAGGGGAAAACGCCACAAGGCGAGATTCCACCGGGAAGAAGAAGCCCGGAGCGGGAACCGGCTAGTTTATACCCCCAGCAACTCAGACCTTCCTCCCATTGTTATGGAAAGCAGGGAGGGTCCAATGCCTTTAGGTAGTCCCTCCCTGCATCTCACCTAGGGCCTTTACTGTGCTAATGTTTTGAGCCGGAATGCCTTTGAAATGTAGAGAAGGGGGTTTCTGAGATGGCAGGTCACTGTCCAAAGATCAACACCAATGCCAGTTAAATATTTCTCCAAGCCTTCCAAGTCTCCTCTACTTCATTGTAGTTTTATATTTTTATCAGGGAGCCATGCTTGTTTGTTTGGAAGCAAACAGCATTTCTCTCTGGTCTAATTCTTAGGTGTCCTATGGCCAGGCTAATATGCTGGTAAGATCTAGCTAGTCCCCGTGTTGTGTAGCTGGGGGATATTTATACCAGCTAGTACAGCATACATGGTCAGATAAACTATTAGACTACCCCTTATCGGGGTTTCGGGAGGAATCCAGAGGTGCGGCCCTAGGAGTCCTGTTTTTCACCATTGATCTGATGTTGATTTATGGTTGTGATAACGGCTTTAGCTACTGAAGAAAATTCCTCCACCTTAACTTTATTGTAAGTTTTTATTTTGACTAGATATTGGATCTTGTAAGATGCTTTTTCTGAATATATTGATATGATTATATGCTTTTTCTTTTTTATTTTATTGGTGTGGTTGATCCACTTGTTTATATTAAATTAATGCACCCTGGTGTTCCCTGGATAAAACTTACTTGATCATGGCCCTTGGTCTTCATGGATGCATTGTAGGATTTGGTTTGGGAATATTTTGTCGATGGTCTTTGTATCTATATTAATTAGGGGTATATGTCTGTAGCTTTCTTTATAATTATGTCTCTGCTTTTGGTATTAGTGTAATGTGTCCTTTATATAAATTGAGAGGATTCCTTGTGGGTCTTGGGGACCATATGGAGTACTGGGGATCAAACTCATGTTTGCTGTGGCAAAGAAAATGCCCTACCCGCTGTACTATCTATCCAGTCTCCAAATAATGATATCCTAATAAAAACTAAAAATTTAAAGAGAATACTGGAAGAGAATTGAAGAATCAACTTAACGGACACAACTAGGGCACATACTTTGCTTGAGTAGTCCAAAGTACCACTTGACCCTCCAGGCATTGCCAGGAGTAGACCTCAAGCACTGCTGGACTTGGCCCTAAAATAGAATTTAAAAATAATATAAAAACTAGAAGGAAACAAGATATTTATGTGTATGATCCTGGGGGGTGGGGAGAGAATATAATGTAAAAATGATGAATGATATAAAACGTTAGAAGGAAACAAAGGTATTTATGTATATGATCCTGGGTTGGGAGAGAATATAATGTAAGAACAATGAATGATGCCACAAGGAAAATATATTCAGTAAAATTGGCTGAGCATATGAGGCTCCTAAAATAAGCCAGGAAAATACTAGCATCTCAATTAATTACATAAGTTTTTATGGTGGCAAATAAAAATGATCATGTTTCATGTTTCCAATAATGAGTCAGTGTGCCCATATTATGGTATGTTTTATGTAAGTTGGATTTTCTGCACTTTTAGCTTTACTTTATGTGAACGAATATAAAAATATTTGGTTAAAGTCTACCTTGGATAATTTAACATCTGCTACTTCCTTTGTGAATTAAGTAATCAGAGCAAGGAATAAAGATTTCAGTGGAAGGCTATTTACTAGAGTATAGTTTACAGGAAAAAAATCACATAGCAACCTAAATGCTTTATAGTGAGGTACAAAAATGAGATTATTCAACTACAGAAGATGAAGCTTTGGCAGATTTTCAAAGGATAAGGGAAAATATAATGTTAGACATAAAAAATTCTAAATGGTGCAGTAGGTATTTTATACAATTTGTATTTATATAGCTTTTTACACAGTTATTCTTGCTCTCTCTGGAAGATAGCATAACCATGTTGACATAGTAATAAATTGGAGATATGGTTATAGATGGATTTTCTCTTCTTATTTGCATTTTCTAAATGTTTTGCATTGATAATTTATAACTTTTTTAAATTAAGGAAAATTAATATTATCTTAACTATAAAAATCACTCTGTGATATCAAAGTATTGGTCTGAAACAGTCCATAACTAACAGCCATTGTAGAACTCCTGTCTCCTCTCCTTACCTGGCTCCTGTTAAGATACCTAATAAGGGAGGATGGGAAGCACTCACTCATACCTATTTATTAAAATTTATTTTTTATTGAATTCTCATTACACAGTTGAACACAGAGATACACTGTTACAAGGTTGTTCATGGTTGGGTTTCAGTCATACAATGTTCCATCATCCGTCCCTCTGCGAGTGTACATTTCCCACCACCAATTTTCCTATTTTTGCTCCCGCCCCAGACCCACAGCCTACCTCTATGATAGTCACTTTTCTTCTCTCTCTCTCTCTCTCTCTCTCTCTCTCTCTCTTTTTCTCTCTCTCCCTTTGAGCAGTATGGGTTGCAACACAAGTACTGAAAGGTTTTTATGTTTGTCCCTTCACCAACTTTCAGCATGTAGTTACCAGGAAGAAAATGCTGGATTTTGAGATGACTACAAGAGTATGCTACCTGCACAGCAGAGCCTGGCAAGCTACCCGTGTCGTATTTGATATGCCAGATACCAGTAACAATTATCGACCTCATTCCCATGACCTGATGGAATGGTTTGAGGCTCTTTATGTTCCTGGAGCAAGCAGGTGCCCTTGGGCTCTACTTGCATGAAACAGGTCATATGGAGATGTTACTGGTGCCCGCTCGAGCAAATCGATGATGAACGGGAAGACAGTGATACAGTGATACAGTTACCAGGAAAAATAAAGTCATGAAATTCACATAAAATGAATGGACATGGAGGGTATCAGCTGACTGAAATGAGTCAGAGGGAGAGGGACAGACATAGAACAATTGCACTCATTTGAAGGATATAATAAAACAAAGTATGAGACTAATACCCAAGGGCAGTAGAAACAAGGACCAGGAGGAATGGTCCACTCTCAGAACTTGCCACAAGTGGTAGTGGTGGCAAGGCTGCTAGGATAGATAAGGGACCATTGTGACAAAGATAGTTGAAATGATCATTATTATTGAAAGACTCTAGAAGTTAAAGATTGGGAAAGGAGTGAGGCTATGAGTAATAGATAAACTCAAGGGAGGACAGTTTGCCACGCACTCATCTGCTAAGGAATCCATTTTTAAGACACATAGACATTCACTTCTGGAATTATTTTAATGTCACCTTAGTATACCACTTAAGGTCTTATCAGTGATAGGGTTAACATTCTATCAGAGATTGACTAAATTTGTGGTAGCAACCTCCTATATATAAATATAAATGATAGATATAAATAATTTCAAATACATAGGTGACTATTACCGGGATAAAGGTTCATTAAGGCATCTATGCTGAATAGTTTCATTTAGAACAAAATCAGCGATGTTGAATAGTTTTGAGTGCATAGGGATTCCTCTCATGGGAAAAGAAAGGAAGATAGTGTTCTGTGCAGCACGGAAGACTATTGAGAACTGGGATGCACAGTAGAAGTCATGCATCAGGAATACTCAGTGTGTCTGTGGCTTGAAACAGGTTGTAGTAACAGGATCTCAGGTTCTAGATTCAAAAGGATTAAGATTTGAGTTTTGTATGGAGAAATAAATAAATCTTTTTGACATTATTTAATACTTCTAAGCTTTTGTTTCCTTACTTATATATGCCATGAGGGAAACAACCACATTCTAGAGTAGGCAGTATTAATATAATGACTGGCATATTATAGCATTCAATAAATATTAGTAATGAAGGTAATGTTATTGATGATTGATAGAATTCTAATAGATCCAAAAGAATGGAAAGATATTCAACATCATTGCTCCTGATAGGGAGGAAACAATTTTTTTCTTTTCACAATAGTTTGAAGGTTCTTATGCCTAGAAACGAGGCAGGAATAATCAGTATGAGACTTTTTTCTATTTTTTTTTGCTTCTAAATTGTTGGTTGCTAGTATGGCTGAAACAAAATATTCCTTGTTACTCATTTGCTATCATACTTCAAAGTAAATTGCTCTGTGATACGTAAGTGATCTGAAAAAGAATGAATTTATCTTCAAAGCTTGCTTTTTATCTAGGAAATAGCCGAGTCATTTATGGATAATATGAAGCAATTATTAGGGAATCAAGAAAATGGAAATGACGTTTTACAGTTAGGTTGCAACTGAATAAAGAGGACATGATTGGGCTGTTTGTAGAATTTGCCCGGTGTACCTTATTATACTGTAATAGGAGCCTACAAGGAATAGCTAATAAAACTGAGTATAAAGTACCATGCTTTCTCAAAGTGATGTTGAAAAGCCAAATTTTACTATTTATGCTCTTCTGTAAACATCATTAAGATTGGATTCCGTATTGCCCCCAAAGATATATTTTAGTATCGCCTACAGAATTAGAGTTGAATTTTATGACTCTTTTTTTATGGGTATATGCTCTGTCAGCAGATGTTAACTGAAGATGCATGAAGAGGAGAAAGTCAACTTGACATCAGCCTCTTTCTTCTGCTTGCTGATGTATAAAACATGCCAGCCTGCAGAGCCCCAAGGCAGCAAGTAAACTGCATTGCTACAAAGAACAGCATAAGTCAGTGTTCTCCAATGTTGAGAAGTGTTTTCACAAAAGCATCACACACTGAATAGTAAACTTTCGTATTCACTCCCTATCCCTGTAAAATTAGGGAGAGATCAAGTGTAACTCATCACTTTTAGAGCTGTTGTTGGTGGGAGTGGATGGTGAAGTGACTGCTTCTGTTTCTCATGGAGTTCTGACTCCATGCAGTCTCTTTATTGTATTGGCTGAAATTGCCTGATTATGAGTAATGACTTACCAGTGATACACAGCATTTACATGGTCACATTGGACCATAGGACCATATGTCCTTTACAATAACAATGACATTTACTGGCGTGTATATACAGGCTTTATATTTAGTTCTAATTCTGTCTCTTTCTTTCTCATACTTGTTTTGGTGTCTTAAACTCGCATTTTTGAGAAACATTGAGCAGTGGCCCAAAAGGTTGTTTTAAATTCTAATTTTGGAATCATAGATCTGGGTGAACTTGAACAAGTTACTTAATTCTCTAGTCCTGAGCTATGTTGTCAGCAGTATTTGGGGGATTGAATTAAATGGTCTGATTTTCTTTGATTTAAAAAATGTTGTGAGTCTGGCCTACCATATGCTCTGTGATGTTTGAAATATGGGGATATTTGGAACATTGAAGAGAAGCATAAGTCATTTCCTGTTTCCACAGGGAGTTTCTGTTCTTCCTGAACAAATAAGGGAGAGATTAACTAACAAAATTAACTGTTATGTGATTAAAGCAAATAGCTAGCAAATAAGTTATTAGTTGACATGTAGCTATTTGTTAGTACTGAGTTAAGGGCTCTTCAAGCAAAGCTATTCATAATTATTGAAAAGTCTGAAGGGAAGATGATGGTGAACTGCATTTCTGGGAAAAGTCTCATGCAGGATGAATATAAGTGGAATGACTGGGAATGACTCTGCAGAATGGTGAGAAAATGCCTTCCTGGCAAAGACCGAACAGGAGTAAAAGTGAAGTTCTAGGATTAGTTTCAGTAGATTAGATTTTTAGTCTAATCTAACACGTGTAGTTTTAGATGATTTTCCTTAAAATAAATCTCATCTTGTGGTTATAAATCCCTTTCTTTCCCTTCTTCCTTTATATTTTTAAGGAAGGGTTAAAAGTCTAAGGCCAGGAACTTGAAATTTCTGGATTGGCCCTGATGTTCTTAGGTCCCAAGAGCACAGAAGGAGTATTTTGTGATCCTGGTGCTGACCTCATGGACCCAACTTTCATCTTTTGTGATAGCTGGAGTGAAGCTCATGCGTATGGTTTACTCTCTCCATGGATTTCCAAGGCTTCCTGAGCTCTTAAAGTCTTTTGGTCTACATTCACACTGTAAAATATTTGCAATTTGTTATCAATATTTTATGATTTTTTGTAGTTCTGGGACCAACCCAGTGCCTCACACATACAAGGTTAGTATTCTTTCCTGGAGTCACATTAATGGTTCTTGTTATTATGATTTTATAGATGAGGGAACAGTCTCTGGCAAAGGAAGCAATTTGTGTGTTTCCCCAGCAGTAAGTGGTAGAGTTGGAATCAAAATCCTTCGTTCCTAATAACAGCAATATGATTAAAAATGTATATACTTCTTCCAACTAATTGATTATAACCCCCAAATGAGCTAACTCCAGATTAAAGAAATCTGATGATTAGGGTTTTTTCTGTGATTTCTTTTGAATAGCACTGAGTAACAGTTCATTTGAAATCTGGATCTGGAGAGGAAAAATAGATAACCTGTAAAACAAGGACACTAATGCCATATTGAGCATCAGCACTTCTTGTTTGGAATAATGACCACAATAATGATACTTTCCCTAACTCTGTGGTGAGAGAGTGACCCTCAATTTATCTTGTGTAGAACACAGGTGATGCTTTCAGATTTGCTGGGAACTGATGTTAATGTAAAAATCACAGAATTGTTACTCCCTAGTGACCTTCAAGCCTTAGGGGGTTTTGCTCCACATAGACAAAATCACTATCACTATCTTCCCGTTGATCATCTATTTGCTAGAGTGGGCACCAGTAATATCTCCATATGTCCTGTCTCATGCTAGTAGAACCCGAAGGCATCCACTTGCTCCAGGAACATAAAGAACCTCAAACCATTATATTAGGTCATGGAAATGACCTAATATAAATGTTACTGGTATTTGGCATATCAAATACGACACAAGCAGCTTCCCAGTCTTGCCGTGCGGGTGGCATACTCTTGTAGTCACCACTAAATAAAGCAATTATTGATGAACCGTGGGCCCGCATAGCGGCCATGCGAGCCGGGCTGTGCCTAATAGTAATTTTTATCAGTATTCTCCTAAATGTTGGGCCACAATTCCCAAATGGATGGAAGGGAGAATTTTAATGCATATCAATGCATGAACACAAAAAGATGGGACATAGCAGGCACTAGGTAGCCCTTGTGTCATCAAGGGCTATAGAAATGTATTTGGATGGATTAAAGACTGCAAGGGATTTATCTAACGACATTATGCAAACCTGTATATAAGGAGAAATGAATGGAGATGTTATTCTCCCTAGAGAGGTTTTCCTGCCTTTGGGTTGGTTTGCACAGACCTTGAGCACCCCAATACCAGGGTCCTCAAAGCCTTCTTTTTAAAAAAAATTATTATACCATCATGAGTTCTGATACTCAGAACTCATGAGTATCAGTATAATAATACTTTATTATACCACCATGAGTTCTGAGACTCACAGACATGGGGCAGAGCTGCTACTGGCTCTCCCTGTGCCTAGCCGCTCACGAGGCACCCGGGAGGGATGGCGGGTTCTAGCCCTGGCCCGCCACCCCAGCAGAGCCTCACAACAAGCCAGATTACCCCCCACTCCATGAGGGCCACCATTTTCCACATCCGGACTTCCCTCTCCTCAGAACTCCACCCAGCAGATCAGCCTATTACATCCCGGCTTGTACGGTCGCAAGCCACATGGTTCATCAATAAATGCTGGATTTAGAGGTGACTACAAGAGTATGCCACCCACACGGCAGAGCCTGGCAAGCTACCCGTGTTGTATTTCATATGCCAAATATCAGTAACAATTATAGACCTCATTCCCATGACCTGATGGAATGGTTTGAGGCTCTTTATGTTCCTGGAGCAAGCAGATGCCCTTGGGCTCTACTAGCATGAGACAGGACATATGGAGATATTACTGGTGTCCACTCAAGCAAATTGATGATGAATGGGAAGACAGTGATACAGTGATGCCAACCTGGGACAGCACTGGTATACACATCTAAGTTAGGTACCAAAAACTGTTTGCATAGGGTATATGCAGTGGAGCATTATTCTAGGTGCCAGGAAGAGACAGGAATCTTGTATGCTTTGGGCTTATGATATGGTCTGGATTCGTGTGTGGTGACAATAAAAGCTAATTATGGTGAAAGGAAGAGGAGAGGGTGGTATGAAAGCACTTTGGGGGCATGGAAATGAGGGTTGGTGAAGGGCAGATTTAGTAAGAGATATAAAAATGAGATAGAAACCTGAGTAAGACTTATAAAGCAAGAGAGAGGTGGGGTTGTGTGTTAGGTAGAGAGAAGCTCTGCTTGAAGGCTAGAAGAGACAAACATGTTGTTTTGTTGGTAGGAAGGAAATATGGGAACCTAGGAGGGACTAGAGATGAAGCAGCAGAGATAGGCAGGGTCAAGATTATGGACGGTTTGAAATTTGTGCTGAGAATATTGACATTTTATTTCTTTTCATTTTTGCTTTTTTTGAGTCATACCCAGCAATGCTCAGGGGTTACTCTTGGCTCTGCACTCAGGGATTACTCCCTGGCAGTGCTCAAGGGACTATATTGGATGCTGGGGCTCGAACCTGGGTTAACCATGTGCAAGGGAAAAGTCCTACCTGCTGTACTATTGCTCCAGCCACTTAGCTTTAATTTTTCCATGTTATGGAAAGGTTTCAAGCAGACATATTGGAAAGAAAATTTCAACTGGTGGTAGGATAATAAAACAAGGCTCTCTTTAAATGGACTTCTAGATTATCCACTTGCATTGTCTTCCCTCTGCAATTGGAGAATTCTTCATGTTTAGGATGCCATAGCAATCCCCAAGACTTTTCTGACACAGGAGCCTGGTGATGAGGGCATGACAAAAGTAAGACTTAAGACTTGGTCTACTGATGGTTGAATGTTTTCCAACACTGCTTTTTTATCACCGAGAATTCAAATGCCTTACAGATATATTCTCATGAATTCTCTATTTTTTTTTAACAGAGGAAGATGACTATGAAGTGGCTTCATGTAAATCAGCACTAGGCAAAAAGAATCAGTTGGATAATTGTAGTCTATAATTTTACTTAAGCCTTTGATTCATACATTAGAGAGCTATATATTTGCATTGGCTTTCCAGAGTTGGAATTATTAGTCAAGCTAAACTTAATTCTTGAATGTGTGTCTTAGATTCATTTATAGACAATAATGGGCAATGGAGTGGACTTTGCTCTTGCTTTTATATGACCTGTTTAGTGTTGACCTTAAGACAGGGGTAGGTGTTTACCAAATAATTTCTTTCCTGTCAGAATATTTTATTACTTGGGTGTTTTGTTCCCTGATTGCTTTTGGTCATCTTTAGTCCTCTGTGGCATTTACAAAAAATATAGGTCCTAGATACTTATATGATTTAAGGCAGCACAAGATACCATGACAGATTTTGGGAGTATTACAATCTTTACCTGAAGGTGTACCATGTTTTAATTTGATCCTGGGTCTACTGTAAATTGTTTCAAGAATTCTCAATAGATTTGATCTCTAGAGGAATAGGAACACTTGTTATTTGTAAAATTAGTTATTCAAGGTGGTCAGTTATTAATGATTCATCAAATTTAGTTTTTTAAAGAGATATCTTTGATTTATATTCTAGAATAAGAGATAAACCAGATAAAATCTTGCCCTTTACTAGAAGAGGCCAGGAAAGATAATAAAAATGACATATTATTAAAATGTAGATTCCTTTCCCTCAAATAGGACCCAATAACTTACATGTGGGCAAGCATTGTGAAACTTGTAAATACCTCTCCTAATGAGGGTCTAGCTCCTTTCTTTCCATATTACTATATATGAAAATTGAGAAGCTCTTTTATTTATTTAGAATCCAAATATGAAATGTAGCCAATTCAGTGATTCACTCCTGCTAGTGTTTGCAGATGATTCTATTTGTTTTATTTTCTTCTGATTTTAAGTGGATGAAGGCCACATGGTTAAATTATATATTCAATAAACCTGGTACTTGACTCCTCTTGTCATGGCTTGATAGTCTCCTTAAACTTCAATGGTCCAGAAAATGCAATTGCACAATTATTGCTCTGAGTGAGAGTAGTAAAATTGATGGATGAAATGATAAAGATTAGCCAAGATGACATAACCAGGACCACATAGCACCTGTAAGTGCTACCTCTTTTCTGTTAAAAAATTCAATAAAAATGGAAAGTAAGCACTTTCAACCCACACTTAAAATTTATATGAATCAGATGATGGGTGTTGATTACTCCTTTAGTAAATTTTTTAAAAATCAATTAGTGAAGATTTTAGGCAAGTTATTTATTAAGTTGTACACATTTCTGTTTTCCTTTTCCCTTTTTGTTTTTGGGCCACACCTAGCAGTGCTAAAAGGTAATTTATAGCATTTAGGAATCACTCCTGGCAGTGCTTATGGGACCATAAGGGATGGTAGGAACCAAACTAGGGCTGGTCTCATGCAAGGCCAATATCCAACCTGTTGTACTTTATATATGGTCCCTCAAGTGTTCTTACTCTTCATAATCTCTCAAATGCATTGATATGAATTTGCTCTTCTTACTTCTATGAGACTACGATCATGATCACGATCTTCCCGTTAATCATCTATTTGCTAAAGCGGGCACCAGTAATATCTCCATATGTCCTGTCTCATGCCAGTAGAGACAAGGGCATCGGCTTGCTACAGGAACATAAAGAGCCTCAAACCATTATATTAGGTCATGGGAATGATGTAATATAATTGTTACTGGAATTTGGCATATCAAATACAACACGAGCAGCTTGCCAGGCTTGCCGGCGGGAGGCATACTCTTTTAAACACCTCCAAATAAAGCATTTATTGATGAATCCGGCCGCATAGCGGCTGCGTGAGCAGGGCTGTGATGGGCTGGTCTGCTGGGTGGAGTTCTGACGAGAGGGGAGTCCAAATATGGAAAATGGCGGCGCCCGTAGAGTGGGGGTTGTCGTCTGGCTGGTTGTGAGGCTCTGCCAGGGTGATGGGCCAGGGCTAGAACCCGCCATGCCTCCCGACTGCCTCATGAGACTGTCCTATGAGACTAAGTATAATTAATTTTTCTGTTTGAGGAATGGGAAGATTGAGGTATATAGTAATGCTATCTTTGGTGATTATTGGCAATAAAGCTAGCTAGAACCAGGTCTTTTGATCAATATTTTAAAATTGAATAATCTTGCAATATAGACCATTGCAAAGCTATTCATGTTTGGGTTTCAGTCCTACAGTGTTCCAAAAGCAGTGCATACTTTCTAACACACCAATGTGTTCTGTTTACCTCCCTGTTTCCCTCCCATGCTAGATTGTGATCATCTCTAGCATGCTGACATATATATATATATATATATATATATATATATATATATATAATGTTTGGTGCTGTCTCTTACATAGAAACCATTCAACCATTCTTAGATATTGCTAAGACTAGTAACCCGCCCACCTACAAGATGGTCAGACTTCCTTGTCAAGACCCTGAAGGAATGGTTTGAGGCTCTTTATATTCCTGAATTAACCAGATGCCATTGGGCTACATTGGCACGTGATAGGGTCCAATGGAAATGTTACTGGCGCCCGCTCCAGCAAATCAATGAATAACGGGATTCAAGTGATCAAGTGATCAAGTTCCTGAAATGCACTCTGCATTTTATTATACTGTGGTCTGTATCAGAAGTCAGATGTGTGAAGTGTTGAAACATCCACAAATTAATCAGCATTGTGAAGCATTACTGTCTTAAAATTATTTCTGCAGGGGCCAGAGAGATAGTACAGTGGGTATGGTACTTGCTTTACATGTAGCGATCTGAGTTTCATCTGCCCAAGCACTGCCAGGAGTGATTCCTGAATGTAGAGTCAATAATTACCCCAGAGCACCCCTGGGTGTATCTCCCTCCAAAAAAGCCCCAGTAAATTAAAAAATAATTTTTTTGCACACATGGACTGGTTAGGACAAACATTTTCCTTTCTTTTTTTTTTTGTGGGGGGGGGTCACACCCGGCAATGCTCAGGGGTTTCTCCTGGCTCTGCACTCAGGAATTACTCCTGGCGGTGCTCAGGGGACCATATGGGATGCTGGGGATTGAACCTGGGTCGGCACAGGCTGGCTGTGTGCAAGACAAATGCCCTACCCCCTGGACTATTGCTCCGGCCCCAAACACTTTCCTTTCTTCTGCGGGCAAAAAATTTTGTTTTTCACATATCTTTCAAACATGTGAAAGAATCACCACAGCAGTCTGTGGTGATTCTTCCAAGATGGTCTCATATGCCTTTGAATCCAGAGAAGAAATGAAGCTGTATCTCCCTGAATCTGCTGACTATACTGGCAGCCTGAGACTCAAACTTCACTTGGTTTTATAATCCCCCTACTTAAAGCTCCATCAAGCTTCTATTAAAATGACTCATATTCTCAGTGAAGGTTGAGACACTGGGGAGCAGGTTTGCTGTGTAGGAGATAACTGTGGGTAACTGTTGGTAAATGTTTCATCCCAGGAATCTGTGGTCTGTATAGATAGGACAGACTCAGTGTTTTAGCAGGTGAGAAGGTGGTACCTCTTTTCCTCAGGGTTCTCTTCTTTTTTTTTTAATTAAACATTTTATTATACCACCGTGAGATATGCAATTACAACGTTGTTCATGTTTGGAGGTTTCGGTCACATAGTGTTCCAGCATCCGCCCTCCACCAGTGCCCATTTCCCACCACCAATGTCCCCAATTTCTTCCCCCTCATAGCTTGCCTAAATGGCAGGTTCTTTATCTCTTTTCTTTCTCCCTCTCTCTCTCTTCCTTCTCCTACACATTGTGGGTTGTACTACATATACTCGGAAGCCATCATGTGCATTTTTTTTTGCCTGTATTCGATGCTCAGTTCTATGTTGGTATCAGCTCTTTCGACATTTATTCACACATGTTCCCTTCTCTGTCTTACCTAACCTCTGACTCCCTCATGTTTGAGGTAATTTCCACTTTTGGTAAGACCACCTGATATATTTATGTCATGCAAATAAATGCAGTCTTTCTATGTCATGGTTCTCTTCTTAACTGAGGCTTCTAATTGCAGCAAAATCAAGTTGTCTTGATTGTGATCAAGCTCATGTGGTCCCCAACTTCTTATATATCCAAAAAATGAAATTTCAGAATATTGGGGCTTTTAATGAGAAATATTCTTTTGGCTGATTGAGACAGCTAGTTCTACATTAAGAAGAGTTGCCTCTTTTTGATTATTCCCATTTTTAGTTCTTCTAGTTCCTCTATTAATTTGTGAATTTCTTTTTATTTAATAAGCATTTGTTGAAAACCCACAGAGAACAAAATACAAATTTAATGCTTTATTAGGCATATTTTCTACTAAGAATGATAGATACCACTCAAGAGCTATAGAACAGCACTTGCCTTGCACATGGCCACCCCAGGTTTGGTCCCCAGTATCTCATATAGTCCTCAGAGCCCCTCCAGTAGTGATCCCTGAATGCAAAGTCAAGAGTAACCCATGAGTACTGCCAGGTGTATCCAAATACCACTAAAGAAACAAAAGAAATAAATACTAAAGAAATAAATGGTTAAATTTAGAATTTTATGAGAAAAACAACCTTTCTCCATCATCTGATACATGGAAGCATACCCATATAGTGGACTGATAGTAATCAGTGGAAAAGAATGAAGTGCTAATGCATTCTGTGTAGTATGAATGACCCTTGAATATGCTATGCTATGAAGTAAAAGAAGGTAAAATACAAAATATTCAGAGTAGACATATACACTGAGACAGATATTATAAGTAAATTGCCAGAGGGGAGAGAAAATAGAGGCAAATAAGGTTACTTTTAATGAGTATAGAGTTTGTTTTTGACAGTCCTATACTTTCAGAGAGATGATGATGTGATGTTTTCAAATCTTTCTGAATATATTAAAAGCCATTGAATTGCATACTTTATTCTTAGTTTTTCTCATTTTTTCTTCCCTCTGTTGTTGCTAACACACACTCTTAGTTGTGGTACTCACACACTTTTAGTGGTGGTGATTGCCTAGAGAATTGTTATTCTCTTTAGTTTCCACATACACACACTTGATTGCAGAGCTCATCAGGAGTGGCACATTTGGTTGTGTACTTATGTGCCTTTTAGTTGCTGTACTTGCTAGACAGCACCCTCTTGATTGTGGTGCTTATACACATCAGTTGTTACTACCACAACATTTCATTGTAGTACTTGTTTTTTTTTCCATAAAAGGCTTTTGTTGAGAAAAGGTTTGTGCATTTGACTTTATTGATCTGGGTACAGTAGGGAGTAAAGTATGGGGGTTCAGGACCTGAATTGTGGAGTCATTATGATGCTGACTTTGTAATTATATTCTAGGCATTTGTCTCAAGTTAACGACAGGAAAATTGTTCATGTTTGGCTATAGAGTATCACTATAGAAAACCCAGAATGTTTCCTACTGCTTGGGGTCTCAGCAAGGCTTAACTCCCACCTTTTAAGTTGTTCTCTTGCCAGTAAGTTTTCTTTGCAATGAAGCCTTCTTTAGCCAATTCATCTATTCCTGTGATTTTTCTGATGGAAATATGTACATTTTAGAATGTATTCAGCTTCCTATTGCTACTGTAAGAAATTGCCACAAACTCTGTGGTTCAAAGCAACAAAATTTATCTCAGTTCTGGAGGTGAGAAGTCTGAAATGTGTCTCCCTGGGTTAAAATGAGGGTGTCAACAGGGCTATGTTCATTTCTGAAGGCTGTAGGGGAAAATTCATTTCTTTGCTTTTCTAACTTCTAGATACTGCATTTCTTGGCTCAAAGCCTTCTTCCGACATTTTCAAAGTCTGACTTCTCATGTCACAGTCTCTGTGTTGCAGGACTCCTAAGAGCCTCTGCATCTGCCCTGGATTGCCTCCTGCAGGTCACTTCGTAGATAGGGGGATAGTTTAAATGTGGCAGTTTATCTGACCATGTATTCTGTACTGGCTGGTATAAATATTCTCCATGCTACCACAATCTATGTGGGACTAGCTAGATCTTACCAGCTTATTTGCCTGGCCACGTTGGATCTCTAAGTAATTAGACCAGAGAGAAATGCTGTTTGCCTCCAAGCAAACAAGCATGGCTCCCTGATAACTCAAAGGCAGCTAAAATACAAAACTATCCTGAAGTAGAGGACACTCTTGTGAAGGCTTGGAGAAATATTTAACTGGCATTAGTATAGTCTTTGGTACATTGGCATGCCATCTCAGAAACCCCCTTCTCTACCATATAAAGGCATTTCCAGGCAGATCTTGGCTCAAGACATTAGCATCTAAAAGGGCCTAGGTGAGGTCCTGGGAGAAATTACCTGAGGGCATTTGACCCTTCCTCCCAGGGGAAGTTACATTTAGCTTATAACTCCTCCCAGCTTTGGTAGGAGGCTTTGAATCAGCTCTGGGTTCTTGTAAACAGCCAGAAGGCCTCCTGAAGTGCTACATTTCTATAGAGCTGTTTTCCTGTTTCCATCTCTAGATAGCCCAGCCCACAATGGGCTGGACTGGGAAGTTTTGGCGGATTTCTAGCTATAAAATAAGCTGCATGAAGAAAGAAGCATCCTTTTGCCATTTTGGCTTCCTTTGGCGTTTTGCTTCTCCATCCTCTTCATTCTCTGTTGGGCCTCAACTCGTGGTGGCAGCCATCTTGGCCTTCACGAGACTGGGGTCTAACTAGGAACCCAGAGTCCGGAGGTTTTCCCCTGCTCTTGGATTGTATTTTGGAACCTGTGATAGTAAAGCCCTTTTTAAAAACTGCATTGGATTCCTGAGTTTTCATCCATTCCCTGCCGGCTTCGAAGTAGAAGGGAACTTGCTTCCCGGTACTGTTGGGGGACCCCAGCGGCTTCCCTGACATCTCTGTTTCTCTTTTGTCGCTTCTTATTCCACTATTATGCACACTGATTCCCTTGGACCCATTTGGACCATCCTGAATACTCTTCATTATTTTTAAGTCAGAGATTAATCAGTGATTTTAATAACCTCTTGACTTATAATATGATGTACTCAAAGTTTCTGGGGATAGAACATGGGAATATTTAGGGTACAGTATTTCTCCTACCAGAGAGGAAATGAAAAAATTATGAGATGCCAATCTCATAAAACTATCTTCTCACATTTCAGAGGTAGGAAGTGGCATAGGTCTCTCCACTTCCTCCTCAAGATGGAGAGTGACAAAGCATTCTCTCATCTAGTTAGGGACGGTTATTATTGGAAAGTTGTCAGAGACTGATGTGGTAGCTATATCTGAAAAGGCTGGACTGTAGAAAAAGGACTAGAAAGAGGTGATGGAGTGATAGAGTTGTGTCTGTGTGTGTAAGGTGGGGGTAGAGATAAGGATAAGATAATCTCTATTTCCACTTTTTTGGCTAGGAAGGATGCATTAATTTCCCTTGTGTTGAGTAGAGATTTAAAAGTTGACATGCTATTCTTTGTATATCCCTTTTCTAAGGGGGTAAAGGGGCAGGAGGAAATCTGTTGGGTCTACGGATATATGCTCAACAAAAGGTGGGTTGGCTAAAGAGATATTAAAGATATGGTTGGCAGTGGTGTGGGAAATTGAGATAGATGGCGTGAGTCAGATGAATAATTATAGTGTTCACCAAAGTTTGAATTCATGCTGACTTAAATGCAGTCTCAGAGAAGACCAACTTGGTATGAAGAATGCCTCCTCAACACATTTACATATAAGTTAAGTAATACTTTCTACCCCATAGCACAGCATGTAAAGTTCAGTGAGGAGTAAGGGGTGATCAGATAAGCTTCTTTTGTAAAATATAATCCTGAAGAGACGCAAATGTTTGATAAACATTAGGAATGCCAAGACAGATTGGGGGGAATTATTTAAAAAGATAAAATCACTTAATGTTTGAAATAACCCAAAATTGAGACTTTTCTTAGTAAATATAATTAATATCATATTAATTTCAGGTCGTTCATCATGTTGAATTCTCGACCTAGGTACACATAGCTGTTGCATTCAGAGATGTTTGTTCCACTGAGAGTGAATAGGGCCTCTGGAACTAGTTCATTTCTCATGAACATAGTTTTGTTGAGATTCATCTGTAGACCTATCCTTCCACATTCTCTGTCAAAGTCTGTCAGCATTTGTGCCGCTTGGCTGATGATTGGTGTTATTAGACCGATGTCATCAGCGGAGCGTAGGTGGTGTAGTTGCTGGCCGTCTATCTTCACTCCCATTTTTTTCCCATTCTAATTGTGGCATGATGATTTCAAGGGTGGCACTGAAGAGTTTTGGTGAAATGGTATCACCTTGCAGAACCCCTCTTTTGATGTAGATCATCACTTCCCTGTAGAATGGTGAGATCCTAGTGGTTAAACCGTGATATAGTTCATGAAGGATCTTTATGTATTGGGTTTGAATGCCCTGTTTGACTAGGAGGAAAAGAGCAGCATGGACTGCCTTCAAAAACATAGAAACAATAGTCAAAAGAGCAAGGAACCTCCGGCTATGGGCACACTTCTTTGACTCCACCGTTCTTCCTGCACTGACATACGTCTCAGAGACCTGGGCCTTATGAAAGCAGGATGAGAATACCATTTGGGTCTTCCAAAGAGGAATCGAAAAGAGCCATGCTTGGAATATCACTCCTCACTCAAGTGAGAGGGAATCCGGAGTTCCAACCTCCATCGCTATTCTAAAATCAAGGATGCTGGCTCATCTGCCAGAACATTGAAAATCAGATGGGCTGGTCATATAATGCGATCTGGAGACGACTGTTGAACTAGAGCCATTACCAATTGGATCCCATGGGACGCCAAAATATCGTGTGGCCGCCCACCTGCAAGATGGTCAGATTTCCTTATCAGGACCCTAAACAAACAGTTCGAAGCTCTTAATATCCCCAAAACAGACAGATGCCATTGGGCTACACTGGCACGTGATAGGGTCAAATGGAAACATTACTGGCTCCCGCTCGAGCAAATCGATGAATAATGGGATATCAAGTGGTCAAGTGATCATATTAATAATAACTAATACTAGCTCTCATATGCTATGAACCATGAGCTTTTGATGTATTAATTCAGTTAAGCTCAAAAGAGAATCTGATGGGTTAAGTAATTTATTATATTCATTTAATAGAGGAGGAATTTAAAGTATAAAGAGAATAAGTAATGTGCCCAGCATTACACAGATATAAGTAAATAGGACTGGGATTTGAACTTGGGAAATGAGGCTGAAATATTAACCTTTTCAAAGATTTAACTTCTTTTTAACATCAGTCTATTTATAGGTTACTTATATGAAATTCTTTTATAGTTACTTGAATTATGTCTTTTAATTCATCTATTCAGAGTATCTAAGAATCTAGCACATTTAAGGAACAACCAGAGCAGAATGAACAAGGAAGAGAATTGTGGGAGAGGAAACGGGCAGATTAGGTTATATCTTGGAGCTTCTGTTAGGTCTTTAGTTTTGCTCTCAGGGGAGAGCCTTGACATGTTGGTTAGTAGAAGAATAAAATGACTTGGTTTTTAAAAAATTGCCCTGATTCTTTTTTTTAAATCCGGGGGTAAGAAAAGAAATGATGCAAATATAGCAGCAAGCAGCATAGGCAGCTGTTATAGTCCATGGAAGAAGTAATGACCAGGCCAGTGGGAGGTAAAGGAGGAAATGATACACGGACACATTTGATGTATTTTGAAGTAGGGTTAATATACTTCATCAGTGGTTAGATTTTGAGATCTGACATAAAAGAAAATACTACTAATTCTAAGAAAAACTTGTAAACCAGAGAGTTTTAGTACCAGAGTCTATTATAATTAAGCTTGTTTCCATTTTTTAACACCTGTGAAATGTAGTTTTATTGTACTTGAAAAAAAATTATTCATGCAAAAATTTAAGGGTGAAGGCACAAATAGAGTGCAAATAAGTACCAATAGGTTTTGTTAAAATATTCCCATTAATGTGTTTTGTTAAAATATATTGTTGGGGTATATTCCTCAGGCAAATGTGTTATTCGTTTGTCATAGGGGGAAAAAAAAAAAAGGAACCTCCATTTTATTTTATTTTATTTTTTTTTTAAATTTTTTTTATTTTTACAATTACAAAGATATACAATTAAAAAGTTCATATTTGGGTTTTGGTCATACAGTGTAGCAGCACCCATCCCGCCACCAGTGCCCATCTCCCACCACCAACGTCCCCGGTTCCCTCCCCCTCCCCCCAGCCCTCCTCCATGGCAGGGAACCTCCATTTTAGAGGCTGTTATGGGTCGACTTGTGCCCTTTCTTAAACAAAAATAAGTCATGTTGGAGTCCTAACTCCAGCACCTTATCTGGATACAGGATCTCCATTAATGGTAGCAGTAATCAAGTGAAAATGAAGACAATAGAAAGGGATGCAGTTCATTATGACTGAAGTCCTCATAAATCAGGGAAATGCAGGCACAGACAAGCACTCAACAGAAATCAAATGAACATCAAGTCAGAGATCTTGCTCGTGATTCTATAGACCAAAGATAGCCTAGATCGCTGTCAGTTTCCTACAGGTAAAGACAGAGACCTGGAACAAAAGTCTTCCTCCCCCCTGACAGTAGGAAACACCCTGCCAGCACTTTGATCTTGGACTTTTAACTTGCAGAATTGTGAGGCAATTAATTTTGTTGCTGTTTAAGAATCCCACATGCTCTCTCCATCTCCCATTATGAGACTAGTACTAGCAAACCAGCATAGGGTACTGGATTAATGGTGTCCAAAGGTTACAATAAGGGAACCTAAGTAATAGTACACCGGGTAGAGTGATTGTCTTGCATGCAGTTAACCTGGGTTCAATTCCTGGCATCCTATGTGGTCCCCTGAGCCTGCCAGGAGTAATTCTTGAGTTCAGAGACAGGAATTACTGAGCACCACTGGGTGTGGCTTAAAAAAAAAACAAGAAAACCAAAAAAATGTGACAATATGTTGTGCTAGAGGTCCTAGGAAGAACAGGTTGCTGGAGTTGGAGCGATAGCACAGTGGGTAGGGCATTTGCCTTCCACACGGCCGATCTGGGTTCAATCCCTGGCATCCCATACAGTCCACTGAGCACCACCAGGAGTAATTCCTGAGCAGAGCCAGGAGTAACTCCTGAGCATCACTGGTGTGGCCCAAAAAAGCAAAAAAATAAATAAATAAAATAAAAAAAAGAAAGAAAGGGTTGCTGCTGATAACTAATGACGGTGAGGCTAACGGTAAGTTGCGCACCTACTGATAACCAAAGAGGTTGCATCGTGTCGGGAACGTCCCTGGGGTCCCCCGACAGTGCCGGGAAGCAAGTTCCCTTCTACCTCCAAAGCCGGCGGGAATGGATGAAGACTCAGGAATCCGATGTAGTTTTAAAAAGGCTTTACTAATCACAGGTTCAGGCATACAGTCAGCAATAGGAAAAACCCTGTGCTTAGGATTCCCGGCTAGAACCCTGGCAATATGTAGGTCAAGATGGTGGCCACCACGTGTAAAGGCCCTGTAAAAAGGAGACAAAGACAAGACTCCAAAGACAAGTGCAAGCCCTGAAAGTCAGCCCAAAAAGAGAGCCCAAGGAGAGAGAGAGAGAAAGAGAGAGAGAGAGAGAGAGAGAGAGAGAGAGAGAGAGAGAAAGGCTGGTTTTATACCCCTGCAACTCAGACCTCCCACTATTGTGGGATTCTCCCAGCACCTCACCTAGGCCCTATTATATGCTAATGTTTTAAGCCAAGAGCTGCCTGGAAATGCCTTATAGGGTAGAGAAGGGGGTTTCTGAGATGGCATGTCTCTGTACCAAAGACTATACTAATGCCAGTTAAATATTTCTCCAAGCCTTCACAAGAGTCTCGTCTACTTCACGGTAGTTTTGTATTTTAGTTGCCTTAGAGTTATCTGATGAGAGGGAAGTCCAAATGTGGAAAATGGCGGTTCCGTGGATTGGGGGTCGTCTTGTGACTCAAAAAAGTCACAAGAAATATAAAAATCAGAAATAACTGCCTAGTTGGTACTCATCAATACATTAGCTCGGCTCTTCACACGCTACCTGTCCGAATGCAAGGCGCCCTCCCAATGGAAAACCAGCAGGACAGTTCTACTGTTCAAGAAGGGAGACATTCACGACATCGGCAACTGTCGCCCATTCTGCATGTTGTCCGTCATATACAAGCTGTTTACATGAGTCATCCTGAACAGGATTAGCAGAACACTACATGAAGGACAACCATGCGAGCAAGCAGGGTTCCGGAAAGGATTCAGCACAGTCGACCATATCCACACAGTAACCAAGCTCATCGTGGTTTGTAGGGAGTACAAGATGCCACTCTGTCTCACATTCATTGATTTACAGAAAGCCTTTGATTCTGTGGAGACTGAAGCAGTCATTGAAGCCCTAGCCAAACAGTGTGTTCAAACCCAATACATCAAGATCCTTTGTGAGCTGTATTACAGATTCACCACCAGGATCTCACCATTCTACAAAGATGTGATCATTAATGTGACTTTTTTTTTTTGCTTTTTGGGTCACACCTGGCAATGTTCAGGGGTTACTCCTGGCTCTGCACTCAGGAATTACTCCTGGTGGTGCTCAGGGGACCATATGGGATGCTTGGGATTGAACCCATGTTGGCCGCATGCAAGGCAAACGTCCTACCCAGTGGACTGTAGCTCTGGCCCCAATCATTAATGTGAAAAGCGGGGTTCGACAGGGTGATACCATTTCACCAAAACTCTTCAGTGCCACCCTCGAGAACATCATGCGACAGTTAGAATGGGAAGGAATGGGAGTGAAGATAGATGGTCGGCAACTACACCACCTCTGCTTCGCTGATGACATCGTTCTAATAACACCAAACATTAGCCAAGCGGCACAAATGCTTCCTGACTTCGACCGAGAATGTGGAAAGATAGGTCTACAGCTGAATCTAAAGAAAACAATGTTCATGAAGAATGAACTAGTTCCTGAGGCCCCATTCACTCTCAATGGAACAAACATCTCTGAATGCAGCAGTTAGGTGTACCTAGGTTGAGAAATCAACATGATGAACGACCTAAAACCTGAGCTGCGCAGGAGGAAGAGAGCAGCATGGAATGCCTTCAAAGGCATCGAAGAAATAGCTAAAAGGACAAAGAACCTCCGGCTCCGGGCACATCTCTTTGACTCCACCGTTCTCCCTGCATTAACATATGCCTCAGAGACCTGGGCCCTACGAAAGCAGGATGAGAATGCTATTCGGGTCTCCCAGAGAGGAATCGAAAGAGCTATGCTTGGAATATCACGTCTCACTCAAGTGAGAGAAGGAATCCGGAGTTCTGACCTCCGTCACTATTCCAGAATCAGGAACGCTGTCTCGTTTGCCAAGGCACCGAAAATCAGATGGGCTGGACATGTAATGTGATTTGGAGACAACTGCTGGACTAGAGCCATTACCGACTGGATCCCACAGGATGTCAAAAGATCACGTGGCCGCCCACCTACAAGATGGTCAGACTTCCTTGTAAAGACCCTGAAGGAATGGTTTGAGGCTCTTCATATTCCTGAATCTACCAGATGCCATTGGGCTACATTGGCACGTGATAGGGTCCAATGGAAATGTTACTGGCACCCGCTTGAGCAAATCGATGAATAACAGGATTCAAGTGATCAAGTGATCAAGAACTGCCTAGACTATTACTTCTCAAATATTGGGCAACTAATGCATTGGTATCTTAAAATCCTTTACAAAAGGAGTTATCTTAGTAAGTTCTTATTCAGAATTTGGATTTTCTTTTATATTACTTTTTTTTCTTCTTTTTTCTTTTCATCTGCTTCCATCTTAAGCTTAACTTCTTCAGCTGAGAGAGCTCCCAGTTTCTTATTCTTTGCTTTTTTAACCCTTTCCTTAATAGCAGCAACATCAATTTTAGTTTCGGGAGAAGCTTTCTTAGGCTTCACAACTGGCTTCTCTTTAGGTGAAATAAAAGCTTTGTTTCTTTCTTCTTGTCTCCTAGTGAGAGCTTCTGCTTGCTTAGCCTTTATTGCTTCCATTTTCTGCTGTTTCTTTTGACTTGCCTTCAAGAAGCATTCACCACTAGCCAATTCTTTATCAATCTGACTCTCTGGCTGTGCTGGTGGGAATGGCGTGTACTCTTTTTTTTAACATTTTTCTTCTTTGCGTTTATTCACATAGCGTTTATTCACATGGCTCCTTGCGTTTATTCACATGACGAGTTCCCTCTCGTCAGAACTCCACCCATCAGACCAGCCCATCACAACCCGGATCATCAACACCCACCCTGCAGCAGTTTTTTCCTCAATCCGGCCCAGGTATGCTGATCCAGAGACTCTCAGACATGGGGCAGAGCTGCTCCTTGCTCTCCCTGTGCCCAGCAGTTCATCAGGCCCTCGGGAGGCATGGCGGGTTCTAGCCCTGGCCCACCACCCCAGCAGAGCCTCACAACAAGCCAGACGACCCCCCAATCCACGGGACCACCATTTTCCACATTTGGACTTCCCTCTCGTCAGAACTCCACCCAGCAGACCAGCCCATCACAGCCCGGCTCGCTTTGCGCGCACGGTTCATCAATAAATGCTTTATTTGGAGGTGACTACAAGAGTATGCCTCCTGCACGGCAAGCCTGGCAAGCTGCTCATGTTGTATTTGATATGCCAAATACCAGTAACAGTTATATTAGGTCATTCCCATGACCTAATATAATGGTTTGAGGCTCTTTATGTTTTTGTAGCAAGCCGATGCCCTTGTCTCTACTGGCATGAGACAGGACATATGGAGATATTACTGGTGCCCGCTCTAGCAAATAGATGATATACGGGAAGATCGTGATCTTGATTGTTGAGTTATCAGGGAGCCATGCTTGCTTGCTTGGATGCAAACAGCATTTCTCTCTGGTCTAATTACTTAGAGATCCAACGTGGCCAGGCAAATATGCTGGTAAAATCTAACTAGTCCCACAATGATTGTGGTAGCATGAGAGAATATTTATACCAGCCAGTACAGAATACATAGTCAGATAAACTGCCACATTTAGACTACCCCCCCTATCTACGAAGTGACCTGCAGGAGGCAATCCAGGGCAGATGCAGAGGTTCTTAGAGAACTCCTGCAACAGCATCGTTTTCACTGTTAGTGTTGCCTGATGTAATGTTTAATGAATTTAAACACCTGATACTTGGCCTATGCACCTACGCTTCTTCCACCCAAACAAAAAGAAGTTTAGACACTGAAATTCCTTGAAAACTGTAATGGGGGTTTCAATATATTCAACTTCAGAGTTGGTATCTTATATTTTGGAGTTATCCAGTGAGATTTTGTTAACAAAGAGAGCCTCTGGTCTTCTCTTATATAATATTGTTGTATTAAGGTGATATAACCCAGAATAACATTAATAATTTTTATGAAGTCAAAAGTCAGCCTGCCAGCCTTTTGGTCTGAGATGATGAGAAAAATAGGCAGTACTGAAAGCAAAATTCCTAGCAACATAATTATAGTCTTTTAAAATGAAAATTAAGGACTATCTCTGAACATAATATGTCTAAAAAATTTTTTTTAGAGTTTCTACTTTAATAAAATCAGATTTCCTTATAATCACCCATCAATGAACACATTCTCTCTTTTTTAGCTCATCAATAGGGATGAAGAACAATTTTGCCCACTTATTTGTTTGTCCTATCAGTAGCTTATTTTGATCTTCATTTTACTAATCTAATTGTATAATATTCTCAGACTTCTTGTCAGTTTTTCAGTCTGTGACTTTTTTTTATCACTATATGCATCATAACTGGGGAAGATGCGACTTGATGTTCTAGGCTAGTGTTTCTCAACTATTTTCAACCAAGGACCCTTTCTGACTTTATTTCCTTCTTGTAACCCTACTGTTCTACTTATTGGCCTCATGCTCTCAAGATGGACCTTATTTATGTGACTTTCACCTTGGGTCTCTTTGGAATATTCTGGGGACCCACAGTGTTCTATGTGGGCCCCAATTGAGATCCACTGTTTTTAGGGGATGTTGTGATTATTAATCTTTATAAGATCTTTGCAACATCTCTTTGGAACCTCATGAAAGAAATATGCAAATGGTAAAGATTCCAAATAGCAGTAGTCAAGAGGGAGAAGACTGCCATGTTTCTTTATGATAGGAGCAATAAAATATATGCCAGTACCAGTGGGTTGAATAAATCTTTCAGTGGGGAGGCAGGCATAGTGTGTAATAGCCATTCCCAGGTTTTCACAATGACCAGTTGTCTCCTTTTTGAGAGTAATATTGTGCTAGCATGTGGATAGTGATTGGCTGCCCAGCATTGTTCATAAATAACAGCAGCTGGCTGCAGCCAAACTCTAAGTAGCTGAGGCGTCATCTTTATTTATGAGTCCAACCTGGGAGATGAAGGCATTCAAAGTGCAACAGCAAACCCTGTCTTTTCCCAAGAACACAACAAACTGGGGGAGGAGGGGAATGGTAAAAGAGGAAAGAATTCAGTGTCACAAGAATTTCCATTCTCTATATTCTTGAAGGTAGTATATTATATGAAATCATAATTCTAATGCCGGACTTGCAAATGCCCACCGAAGCAAGCTTATCTGGCATGATGGCTGCTCTAATTAGTTGGTTGGTTTAGAGAGAAGACTTCTAATTATGCTATTGACTTCCAGTCACTGAAAATAGGCATGGGTAACCAAATCTTGAATAACATTTCTTTCCCTGATAGTAATTCCACTGAGAGGTATAATAGTTGCTATGTGATGGTTGACTTTCCATAGACTGTACTATGTGCTGGGACTCAGAGAGACAGAGAGAATTCAGTCCCTGGATCTCTACTACAGAGTGTGTGACCTCTCCTCACTCCATTGTTCATACTTGTATGAGACTGTCAAGTCATGTAAGCATTGATATTGCAACCCTTGTCTTTGTCTGTAGCATGAAGCATTCCTCACAACATTTCTTCCATAAATATTGTGGGGACAGATCTCCATGGGTGTGGCTCTGTGTGGTCCAGAATTCTCAGAATCTAGGACTGGGCAAGTCTGTCTGAAGGAGAAGATTAGGATCAGTGAGTTAATTGTCTTATAAGCATAGCAATTTCTCTTGTATTGGACTTATTGATAATAAAGCTGATATTTTAATCTTCCTTGTTTGAGTCTTGTGATTGTTTTTAAATAGTTTTAAATATTTGGTCTGGAAATGAAGATTATTACAATTTTACCTTCATGTATGGAATAATATTTTCTATGATGATAGCAGGAAGTGGCTTGATAGATATCTTTTGTTTACGAAGAATACCACTTCTATAAAGAATGTATGCTTATTTTAGCATATTATTTTTGGTTCTAGGACCACACCCAGTGGTACTCAGTACTAAGTGGACTTCTGGCTCTGTGCTCAGGGATCACTCCTAGGCACCCTCAGGGTACCAGAGATTAAACTGAGGCCAGCCACATGCAAGACAAGTGCCTTGACCCTTGGAGTATCGTATAGCCCCAGTTCATGCTTATTTTAGAAGAATCATAATATATAAATTAAATAGAAATCTTTCAAAAAATGTTTTAACCATTAGACTGTTTTTCTCAGGCCAGCTTTTTGGTTCAAGTGATCAAGCACATGGTATATAAATGCAAGGCCCTGGATTCAATCTGAAAACCTGCTTAGTCCTGGCAGCCCATGAGCATGGTCACACCTGAATACTGTAAGGGTTGGCCACCCGATGGGGTGACTGACTGGGAGCCTCGAACGCCGCACCTACCAAGGAAAACTCTGAGAGACCAAGTCCTATGCAAAAGCAAGGGTTTTATTAATAAGCGAGTATACTCGGGCTCATAGCGTGACCCCAAGCTGTCAGTGGCTAAGAGCCCGAGCCCTTCCAGGGAGGATCTTTTAAGAGATAATTTCCACCGCTACAGAAAAGCCCATGCATAAACATCCAATAGATTTAAAATATTACATCAAGGTCTGCGTGCAGGCAGCCAATCACTTTGTACCAGGTAACCATCACCTACCAACCTGAGCATGCCTAATACTCCTTTCCATATTTGGCATGGCCTGGGCCCAGTCTCCCAGTCTTTCGCATACCACACCAAATATAGAGAGCAACTTCTCGTGAATGTTTGTCTTATAGCCCTCCCTGGAATTATTTGCTTAAGGCCCTTTCTGTTGTGCTCTTGTTGAGCCATCATTTTATCAGTTACTCCTCGTACCTGTTTTTGTGTTCTGTGGGCGAGGGCCATTCTTTCAATACTGTCAAAGAGTGACCAAAACAAACAGTGTCAAAACAAATCCACTGCGTTTTTCTTTATCTTTATCAGTGTTTCTCAATTATATTGGTATCAGTGTTTTTTCAACTGTGAACATCTTTCAAATTGTTTCCTTTCTGTGCTCCCTTACTGTACATATTAGGCCTTTAGTTTTGGGTTGTGGCCCGGAATATACATGACCTTCACCTGTGACCCTCCTTGAATGTCCTGTAGGGAGTCCTTCAGGGGCCCATATGGCCCTCAGTTGAGAAGTGCTGATCTATAGGGATTACTTTCTATATTTTATAGCTTTTTTCCTCCCTCTCTACAGTTTTGTGTTCTTTTTATCTTCTTTTTTTGAGCTTGTGTTCCATGGTGTCCCATGTGCTGATGGTGGAAACATTTTCCTTTTTTCTCAGTCCAAGGCTTGGGTGAGTTGTTGCTTCTTAGGACTTGGAGGAATAGGTGTGTGGTTTACCTGGCAAGAGAGAGTATCACGTGGAAAATAATTTTGTCAACATGAAGAATATGTCATTTACATGGTTATCTATAAACCATACCTCTTATCTTCTACTTTTCTTTAGTTACTCTGAGTTTAATAGCAATACTGAAGTTATTCCTCAGTTTTGAAAACATTTGGGGCAGGGGCTAGTGAGATGAAGTATATAGCAAAAGTCTATTGCTTTTTGTAGCCCAGCTCCTGTCCTCCTATATTGTAAAATTATCTTGATTCTCTGATAAGAGTTTCTGTTCTCTATTCTTTGACCTTATCCTCAAGTGAAATATCTCCATTCCAGGTTCCCTGGTGGCCATGTTTCTGTAATCTTGACACTGGAGCTGCAATTTGACACTGGAAATTTCAGCAAAAGGTGTGAGAGACAGTGAGACTTACAGAAACATTTGCGTAGACTGTGACCCACTGGCATCAGAACCTGGACCTGAAGCCAGCTGTCTATACACTCTGAAGAGCCTGCCAAGGTGGGCACTGAGCTCAGCTTTGAGACTGACATCATCAGGAATCTGCACACATAGACTCTCAGGGCTTTTACTTAAGTGACCTAATACATATCTATTTCTGCTTGAACCATTTTTTAATATCTCTTACAACCAAAAGCGTCCTCATGAGGTCTGAATGTGCTAAATAGTTGATCTATCTGCCAGTTGACTGGTAGTGACCAAGCTTCTTGCCTTATAGCTGCCTGTATTATGAATTTAGCAATTGTCTGCACTACATGAGAGGTTAAATACACCTTTCCTCGAGGCTTAGCTTTGGAGGTGCACAATTGAATTGGGCTCAAATATAATATTCAGCTATTCAGGCTGGCAGCAAGGACTCTTGGTATAATGCAGAAAGTGGTGCAACGTCAGGGTTAATATAACAGTTCTATGTCAAGACAATAACTGGGAAGCTCACCTGAAAGGGCAGTTCAATCACTAAGGCCTTATCGCTGTTGGCAAGAGGAGCACAGAACCACCTGCCTTCGTTTGCAGGACTAGGATGGAGGGAAGCTGAATTGCCAACCAATTTCAGTTTAGAAAATAGCTTTGGGAGGTCAGTGCTTTCTAAATGGCTAAAATGGTTTCTATAATGGTTTTCTAAGAGGCAAAGGAAGCACTGTGAAGTCTCTACATATTTGGGATAAAGAAGACATCCTGATATAAGCGATACCATGTTTGCAATGAATCTATAAGCATGAATTATAAATGGGGAAGTTCTTAAAGTTTTCCTCTTCCTTCCTTTCGTATATTTATGCCATATATTAAAAGGTCCACACACTGGGTTTTAAGGTCTCAAGATCTGTGTCTCTGCTCACACAAAGTCCAGGAGGAAGACAGACAACAAGCATGTGACCAAGTCAGCAAAACAATACTATAATATAAGTAATATTTAATAGTAGAGTGGAAGCATCATAGGGTGATGAATGTGCTATGGAGTTAGGGCCTGCCTGATGAAGAGATATAGAAGTGGCATTGGGGCTTGAGAGGACTTCTTGTGCCCAATGTAGGACAGGCATTCTAGCCAGAGATGGAAGCATGTGCAGTTTGGGTGGGACAGTGAGTCCCATTTAGTCCTAAAAGAAACTCAGTACGGCTTTAGTGGAGTGACAGAAAATCATGATCAGAGATGAAGTTGCAAAGGAGTGATGGGTCCCACCAGTCAGATGTTTAAAACTTTTTAGAAAGGAGCATGAATTTCATGCTGAAAAACACTCATTGTGTTTGATGGTGCTTTTGATGCTTTTAGAGCAAATGAATTTTTGGAGGTAAGTAAATTATTTCTGGCAAAACTCCATAAGTGATTGCATTGTGTTTGCTTAAAAGGATTCTCTCAACTGTGGCTAATTGTTTACAAAATGAATCTTTAGTGGTAGTGCAGAGCTGAGGAGTGAGACCAAGATCAAGAGAACCATAATTATGCCAAGATTATGCTACTGGCTACTCTATATGCTTGAGCAAGTTCTTATTCATCTTTGGGTCTCAGTTCTTCACCTAGAAATATATATTGCTAGAGTGGACCTTGTAATTGTCATTAATTTTTATCAAAAGCTTTAGAAATCTGTGTCCCTATTGAGCACCTATCACTCTTTCTCTACTCTAATTTCTCAAATAACTTTACTTAAAAAAGAACCAGGTGCCAGAGAGATAGTACAGAAGTAGAGCACTTGCCTTGTATGCAGCCAAGCTAGATTCTATCTCTAGCACCCCAAAGGTTCCCGAGTCCACTAGGAATAGTCCCTGAGTCCCTGAGTGTAGAGCCAGGAGTAAGGCTTGAGACCCACCAGGAGAAGCCCCAAAATAGAATAGAGCAAATTCAAAGAAAGAAATGGATAAAAAAATATAGTTGAAAGTGACTTTCATAGAGAGGAGGAATGTTTTCCTTTATTTATCTGAATAATCCAGTGGCACCATTTTGAGCTCACCTTGGATGCAAGTGCTCAGATAAACACACCAAGAATCTGTTTATCTTGAGGTTCTGTATTGGCTTCATCAACCAAGAGGTCCTTTCTATGGGAGATCCCTAGCAGCATTTGTAGAATTAGAGTTATAGAGAAGGAAAACTATCAACTGTGTAAACATCAAGAGTTCCAGGATAAGCATATGTCCATGTCTGAACTCTGTTTATGGGTTAGGTAATAAAAACAGTGAGCAAGGCTGGATCTTGTGCCCACCCTTTGACTCATGACCCACATGTACCTTTTATCACGGAAGTAACAGTGGAAGAAGAGGGCATGAATCTGGGCAAACAAGCAAGACATGTCCATGAAAGCTCTGACTGTTCCATTAATTGTGTAGTGGATAATCTGTTTTTCACAGACTCTCCCTTGTTCAAGAAAACCATTAACTCCACAACTATTCTTCTCCCTTGAGCTTAAAATACCGGCATGGTATGGCACATGCATGTTGTGTAGACTACGGTATTATAACCTGTGTGCTCTACTTCACTTTTTGCTCAGATATCTGAACACAGCATACACCTGTACTAAAATAAAGATTTGTAGGATAAGCAGGACTCAGTGGACTCTCGGGCTACTTCCATGATACTTGATCAAGTGGGCTGGATAGCTCAGACCCAGCATTGCTTGGGGTCATACTCTCAGTGCTAGATGTGGACGGAGACGGATATAGTGTGCTGGGGGTTGAAATCTGGAACTTGTATGTGCAGGACATGTGCTATCTCCTTTATTGTCTCTTTGGCCAAATACCTTAAAAATATTTTTGACAATTCATAAAATTTATGAAGAATTTTGCTTTGGTACATCTTTGACCTGCTAGCTGTGCAATGATCCAGAGTAGAAGTTTGTGTCCTCAGTTATATCTATATATTTTTTAAGTATTTTATTATACCACCGTGAGATATACAAATAAAAAGATATACAATTAAAAAAGTTCATGTATGGGTTTTGGTCATACAGTGTTTCAGCACCCGTCCCTCCACCAGTGCCCATCTCCATACAAATAAAAAAGATATACAATTAAAAAGTTCATGTTTGGGTTTTGGTCATACAGTGTTTCAGCACCCGTCCCTCCACCAGTGCCCATCTCCATACAAATAAAAAGATATACAATTAAAAAAGTTCATGTTTGGGTTTTGGTCATACAGTGTTTCAGCACCCGTCCCTCCACCAGTGCCCATCTCCCACTAACAACATCCCCGGTTCCCTCCCCCTAACCCAGCCCTGCTCCATGGCAGGTTCTTTATTTCTTTGCCTTTCTCTCTCTTTCTCTTTTCCTTCCCTTCTAGACTATGGATTACAGAACATACATTAAAAAGGTTGTCATGTGAATCCTTTTGCCTCTATTTAATGCTCAGTTCTAGGTTGGCATTAGTACCCTCGACAATTATTAGCACCCTGTTCTCAGTTATATTTTTAAGATTGAATTGTTCCCTGTATTGCTGGACAAAACCAAGATGGTGGTAGGTAAAAGAGTAATACTTTGGAAATATCCAGGAGTTATTTAGTTAAAACAATTTTTAATTGAATTACTATGAGATAAACAGTTGCAAAATTGTTCATGATTGGATTTCAGTCATACAATGTTCCAACAAACATCCCTTCACTTGTTTATATTTCCCATCACCAATGTCCCCAATTTCCCCCCCCTTCCACCCGCCACCCCCATCTGCCTCTATGGCAGAAGAAGCAGTTTCTTATCTCTCTCTCTCTATCTTGCTCACTCTCTCTCAATCCTCTTTCCTTTCTCTCCTCTTGTTCGTTATGGTTTGAGATATAGGTACTATAAGGTTATCATGTATAATCCCTTTGCCTTTCAGTGGAGTTATTTAGGTTTATCAGTTACAAATTCTTGAAAACATCTCCATATATGTTTCCCCTCAGGCTCTGTAACATCTCTCCTCAGAATAGCCATGTTATTCCTGCCCACAGTCCTACCTTTTGATCATGTAATTCTCAGCCTTATATGTTATTTTTTCTGTAAATTCTAGCTCTTCCACTGAAGAATTGGCATCTGCTAGTATGCCTTTTGCACTTAGTAGCACAAGCTCTATTTCAATACTAGATTCAAAACTATAATTACTCTAATTGCAAACTTAAAACTATATAAGATTCCTATAGCATAACATTGACCCCACCTTCCACTCTTTTGTTTTGGGCCATTCCCAGTGGTGCTCTGTACTCAGGGATCGTTCCTGGTAGTACTCCTGGCAAGCTACTTACCCACTATACTATCTCCATCCCTGCACTTGCCCTTTTAAAAAACATATTTCAATAAGGTTTTATTTTGGTATATACCAAAGACATAAAACCACTGTCACTATTCAATTCCAGAAAATCTTATCACCCTAAAAATATCATTCCCTTCTCATTCTTTCTTGGACACTTGGTTCCTCAGACTTGTGTTATTTTTGGTTCCCGAAATTAGCTTTTGGAAGGCAGTGACTAAATCTATAGCTTTATGTGCATCTCTCGTGGAAGCCTTACATCATTCTGGAGCCAGAGGTGGTATTCATAGAAATGAATTGAATACATAGCTTGTGTTAATTGTTGTTTCCATTTGAGACAAAACTAGGCAGTCATGTGCTATAGTGGAAAGAATACTGAGTTGAGGAAGATGCTTTAGTATTTCTGCTGCTAGTTGTGCTCTAAGATAACGGTCTCCCTAGCTGCAGGTCGAGTTTTTTCTTCCTATAAAAGCTCTGGACCCATGATTTCTGTGGTATGTTCTAGCTCAGATTGACACCAGGCACTATTAGTTTTAAGATCAAAACTATCTTGAGTCATGAGATCATTTGTTAAATGAAAATAGAAGGTTTTTCTTTCCAATTTCCAGTTTCGCTGGGTATTTCCAGAGCATGTGAAATAATGATGCTCCTATTGGGGACTATGATGTGGCCATGATGTGGCCTGGCTCAATCATATCTAACTCAACCCAACCAAGGTCAGATGTACCAACCCAGGAAAATCTAGTCACAGTCAACCTTAGCTTAGTTATTTTGGAGGGAAATTTATGTAAATTCACATTTAGAGGCTTATTTCTGGGTATTATGAGAGAGACTACTACGTATAATGACTCAGAAAAGCAAGGTTCTATAAATTGTGAGCTGGGCATTGGCTTGAACGTAGAAGCTGATCATTTTGCCATTTCTAAATAATCGACATTTGACTATGCACTTTCAATTACTGCTCAGTTCACAGATCCAGAGTCTTAAGAAATATTGTAGGCAAAGAAGTGACTTGTTCTATTTTTCATGTTTCCCAAATGAGTGGTGCAGTGTCATGAAAATGAAGTCAGAATGGTAAACAGACAGCAGTTCTATATTTATCCTTCCTTGGAGATGAAGGTCAAAGATACCTTTCTTCAGTCAATAGATCCTTCCCAAGTAGGTTGTAAACAAGAAAGCAGTTGCAGACCTGGCTGTCTTGGGAAAGAAGAGGGACGTTCTAGAACAGCCTTCAGAGGTGTTGAAACACACCTATCTTTGATCCTGTTTCCTCATTTTCTTTGTGCTGTCTTTCTTTCACAATATGAAGCCAGTGATTGAATGAAGTTAGAATAACTTTTGACATAGATAACAAAAATAGATAGCAAAGGGACTGGTTGCTAAGCACAGCTCTGCTGGGTTCCTTGGATGACATCCTGTATTAGCATGCAGGGCTTCACAGAAACAAATTCTTAGCTATTGGTGGCGGTTGTTTAAAGCCACTGTTGCTTTTCAGATACTATTGAGCTCACAGCTCATGTATTATTTTACGAGGGGTTACTGAAATTGCAAGCCTTCATAGTGGGATATGAAATTATAAGCCTTCATAGTGGCATATAAGCTATTTGAGGATATAATGACTTACTCAAACATATGTTCAACAAATGTTATTGAATACCTACTATATGTTGTGTGTGTAGTAGATTTTGAACAAATAATGATGTAACAGTTCCTGCTTTCATGGGGCTAAAAGCAGTTGCACACAGAGGAGAGGAGTGGGGAAGGAAAAGAGGGAGAGAGGGAGGGAGAGAATATGTGTTATTATATTCGTATCCTCTTACTTTCTTCTCCTGTTTAACCAGGAGGGTTTTGCCAAGAAAATGTGCCATTTCTTCCAAGATGTGATTCATATAGATAGGTTTATTATCTGGATTAATGATTAAGATCTGGTCAAAAGAGGAGATGTTGACAAAAAATAAAAGCAAGAGGATGTATTAAGACAGAGGCACTCTTACTAGGCTCCAATGGTAGCCCATGGAGGAGTTCTTAGGAATGATGGAGACAAGGGGCAATGGAGGAGACGCAGGATGAGAAGGAATTAGATGCAGATGAACAAAGTTTAAAATGTGTTGCTGTGACTTTTGTATATTACTTATGGTTCCCCCAAATAAAGTTAATATCATGAGTGCTGTTTATTGTTAAAAATCCAAACAGTACCAAAAATGATGAAGTGGCAAATAATACCTCGCTCTCTCTCCACCTTCTGTACTTAAACCATACGACTTGAGTAATTACCATAAGACTAGTTTGGCTTTTTTGGTCATATTTTCTTGGTCAAACCACACATATAAATTCTAGTATTTAACATTGACACACACTTTAAAAGAAAGCAGACTTATGTGGCATTGTAATTTGTGGGGATACTATAGTAAACTATTCACTGATAGACAGTTATCACTATATTTCTAAAAACATATCTTTATATATCTCTTCATGCCTTTGAAAACATTTTTATAAAATGTATTTTTAGGAGTTGGTGTGCTGATTTGTAGAGAGCAGGAATTTGTCAGAGGCTGCCAAATTGCCAGCTAGAATGTTTCAGATCACTCTGAAGTGTTTGTGTATGAGTCCTTCATATACCCTTATTAACTCTATAAGAACAGCCTTGTGACTAGTAATTTTTCTTCAGATTCTTCAGTATTTTCTAATAAGTTGGGCACAATAGCCTGGTAACTCCAATTCACTGCTTTGTGGAAAAGCAATCTTACAGGTATATGCTAAGATTGCCTTGGATGCAGACATGTTAAGGCTTTTGACTCTCAGAAATACTTCTGAAGAGCTTGGAGGATTCTGAGTGATGCATAAGTTGAGTTCATTTTAGCTGTCAGTATTTCTTAGGGCAAAATATATCCACAGAGTTATCAACTTTATTGAACAGTCCTCAGTGAGGGATATTTAGTTTTCCCATAGGAAACATTTAGGTAATAAGAAGGTTATCTATGCACATACGTGTCTATGTTAAGTCAGGATTAATGAATCATTTGGTCCATAGGTATGATAACAACAAGAACAAGTTCATATTCCATCTTCTTTAACTGTTTATCTCAGCATTTGAAGTATCTTTTTGGGATTAATTATTGAGGTATGCTTTAACTCAGTACTAAGAACTTTCAAGTACAGTATCTTATGTAACTTTTAAATAATTACATGAGAGTGGAATTAATATGCCTATTTAAGGCAGAAAACAAGTCTCAAAGTTTAAATAAGAGTCATTCTTCTAGGTTGCAGCAGAGCCTTAGCTGGAAACCAGTCCATTTCATTGTAAATTTCATATTGTTGATCACTATGACTCCTACTCATTAAATAAAACAATATCAAAAATATGATTTTCTTATCAGTTAAAGGATGCCTGAAGCCATTTGGTAAGATTGTTTCCATCTACTTTGCTTTATTTATTTTCTAATCTTATTTTATGATGAAGACAAAGAAGGCCTATTTCATTAGCAAATCATGTTACCTTCCCTAATGTTATAAAGAAATAGCATGTTATTGTGGTGAGAAGAACAAAGCTGATCTCCCTGGGTTTAAACTTATTTATGTCATGTCCTAATTATTGATCTTGGACTAGTTGATAAGCTTCACATTTATCATTTATAAAATTGGTACAATATAATTACTTACCTTACTGGATTGTTTTGAGAGTTAAAGTGGAATGACATCTTAAAACATTTAAATGATCATTTGGCCATATTGAATATCAATGGAAAGAATTATAATATGATCATCATAACCAAGTTCTCTACTGACTGTTACTTTTCTTGTTTCTCATAATACTTTACCATCAGTGTTTTCTCTGGCCCAGTTGATAAAACATTTCATCCACTTGGAGGCCACTCAATTTCCAGTATCCTCATTCCTCTCAGATAGAAAGCATCATGTATTTCTATTTTATACTCCTGATCCAGACTTGTTACATTATTTAAAATAATGATTTGGCTTACTATATAAAAATCCTCACACAACTGGCATTTGCCTTACATGTAGCTGACCTGAGTTCAGTCCCTGGTATCCCATAAGGTCCCCCAAGCACTGGCAGGGTTTTTTTTCCCCCAAAAAAAGCAAAAATAAAAACAAACGAATCTCAAGCTCTGTGTTTTCTTGAACCACACCTATCATTTGTTTTTGTTTGTCTGTTTCAGAGCCATACCTAGTAGCACTCAGAGCTTTTATACTGGTTTTATACTCAGTGCTTAGGGGTGATGTAAGGTTCAGGGGATTGAACGCGGGTTGGATGCATGCAAGGCAAGCGCTTACCCACTATACTGTCACTCAGGCTTAAACCTCTCATTAACAAGCCCAACTTCTTTACTTTCCTATCTTGGCCTCAACTTGGCAAAACTTATACTTTGTCAAAACACCAGAGTTTTTATGCAATGCTTCTTGCTTACCCATTCTTGTCATTTTCAATCTCTATCCATCACACGTATCTGAGAAACTATTATTTTTATGTCTCAGGCACAATGTCAAGTGCTGTAGATAAAGTAGTAAATGATAGAGAGATAAAGAGCTTATGGTTCAGTAGGTAATTGCCAGATATTTAAGGAATGACACATATAAAGGTGATTGTGATAACATTATAAAGATGAATCAAGGGTGTAATGAGTCTATACTAGGGGTACTTCATCTTGCCAGCGAGGTCAGGAAAAGCATCTCTGAGGCAATGACGCCTGATATGAGGTGAGGAAGATATTTGTGGGTCATCTAAATTGAATGTGGATAGAAGTTTGTAGGCAGAGTATTTGCAGAGGGTGCTATGATAAGAGCAAGATTAGGGAATGTTACTGAGAAGTCACTGAATCTGAAGCAGAGAGTAAAAGAAATGAAGTGTAAAATATGGTGGCATTGGGTAAGTCCACACAGGACCTTTGAGGATGTCTAAGCATTTTGGTGTTTATCCCAAGTGTAGTGGGAAGGTGTTGGGCAGGAATGACCAATAGGACAATTAGGCATTGGGAGTATTAGTCATTGGTGACTCAAGAGGTAGCCAAACATAGTCAAGAGATGAGCATATGAAAGATGCTTAATGCAGGGATATTGATACTTTCCATTAGGATTGCAGCTATAAAAGAAGCGAATGGCCTGGAGAGAATGGAGATTATGAACAATCTCAGTGAAACTGCATATAATATATGAGGGAAAGAATGACCTTAAATTCCCTCTCAGGTACAACTGAGCTGAATGTGAGCTGAATGTGGTTCTTGTTACTGACGAAGAAAGGAAGTGAGTGCACTGGATTTATGGAACTCTAATTTATTTGCTCCAGATAAAGCCCTAAGCTACTCAAATTGAGTGTCAACATGGCCTTAAAGAAACTAGAAAGTTCAGAAATTAAGACTTCTTTCTCTTTTTCTGGTTCTCAAGGTACATTTCTCCAAGTTTCTCTTCTTTCTACTCACCCTCTTGACTGAATACTTCCAATGCTACATGACAACTTGGCACAGTGTAACATCACCTCCGTACCAAACCCTACTTGATTGGCCCCAGTATTTCTCAGCAACAATTCACAACTTCTGTTTATCATTTTAAGTGATCTGTATAAAGAGGGAGAGTAAGGAGAAGAGTGTTGATTGACCCTCCGTAATGTGTCCCTAGTCTAGTCAGCAGGGCTGCCTCGATCCAGATCCTGCTGTGAGCAGGGAGGATATGGTGCACACATTGGCTAGTGAAATTCTTTCATACCACAGAGAAGGCTGTGCTCTTGGTATTATTCAGAATCTCTAGCAAATTACTAATATCTGGAAAAATTCAGTACTTTTTAAATCTATTTTTAAGACTTTCATTGATATTTATTTATGTCTTTTTATTTATTTTTTAAAAATTGTTCATGAAGATTTGTTACAGACATTCAGTATTCCAGCACTAGTTCCACCACCACTGCACCTTCCCACCACTATTATTTCCAATTTTCATAACCATCCCTCATAAATTATATTATATTGGTTGTTGTAAATAATTTGTAAAAAATGATCAAAATGTTTCCTTAGAAGAAAGTTAGTATTATTGTATCTCATTATGGCTCCATTAATAAGTAAGATATTACTAGTATGTTGTTACAGGATAAGCCTTGTGTGTTTATATTTTGTTAATTCAGATTGGCTGCCTTCCATTTTACATCCCATCAAATGTGGTGTGCTACTACTGATTTATCATGGTTGTAGAGATTTAGATGTTGCACTGTTGTGCACTAAGAGTTCCAAAATATTAATGGGGTGATAAATCGGAGTTAAATTTTCAACTGGGTGGTGGCTTTGGGATATGGGTGTGACTACTAGGACTACAAGAAGTACAGGGAGGTGAGGGGGAGGTAGCCCATTTCTGACTATATGAAAGCCTGGAGATTTCAGTCACAAAACTCTCATATTTGAATTTTTCAACAGATTAATTTTTGGACAAGGCTAATCCAGATCAGTGAGTCTGACCTTGAGCATAGTGGTGATTGCGGCATGTGGATGTTTTGACTGCCAAGGCTCTGTTGGGCAGGTGGTGGGTTCACCTGCCCCCCTTCCAGGGTGCCTCAGACAATTCAGCCTGCACTGGTTCCAGAAACATCTCTAATTATATTTATATTAGTGCTATGGTTAGTTCCTTTTTTAATGTTTGTCATGTGTATAAATTATAGAACATGGATAAGATTTGTGAATGAATAAAATGTACCCATTAGAACTACATACACAGTCCTTACCACACTTTCTAAACTAACTTAAATGAAAAGATAAATTTTAAGACAAAAACTGCATTTTCACAAAAGACTATAGTCAACAGAATACTAGTAACAATAAAAAATAATTTTCCTGTGCTCATAAACATTTAAACTTGGAGCTCCCCTCCTTTTTTATTGAATAACTGAGTCATTGGTTATCTTTCAGTATTTTTAAAGTGCTGGGATTCATCAACCTCTGGTGGCACATTTTTTGTTTGTTTGTTTGATTGATTGATTTTTAGGCCACATCCAGCAGTACTTACTCCTGGCTCTTCACTCAGGGATCACTCCTGGTGTGCTTGGGGGAATAGGATCAGCCCCTGTGCAAGATAAATGACTTACTGCTGTACTATCTCTCTGGCACCTCCTATGGCAGTTTATAAAATACAGAGCTCAAGGACCACCTTTAGAGAAATGCATCAGTATGAATGAAGACTTCCTTGGGAATATGCACTTATTAAGAAAAAGCATTAAACATTAAATTGATAAACTAGTTCACAAACTATGTTTTGTCAGGAACTGTTTTCATATGCTGGTAAGTAATGTCTAGAAATCTCTCATAAACTTGGAATTAAGCTCCTTTAGGATCTTGTAAAAATAGAGTATTTTTACATTCACATAATGGGTCAAATGTGGATCTCTTCCTTGTATTTTCAAAGGTGAATTTGAGGGTTAATAAGATAACTCTTGAATAGCTTTGACTTTACTTTCCAGAGCCATAAATAAAAGAGATGGCACTAGTACATATCTGCGCAGTTTCTATATTGCTTGAATTACATCAGATTCTTCTTAGCACTTACTATTTCCTAATGACGACCCCAAAATGAATAGACCTCATCAGTGTTTTATTGTCTCCTTTTAGGCACTGGAAATGTAACTCTTAAATCACTTCCACTTGTCCTGAGTCAAATTCTTATAGGGGAATAGAAGAAAGTTTTTGGGAATTCAAACAAAATGCTCTACTGTTACTGCCTGGTTTTCTCTAAAACAAGCATTTCTGATTGTAAAAAAAATCCCTTTTGAGTCATGACAGCCTCATTATACACGTTGCTTATTACATCAGTGTGTGACTCTGAGATCCGTGGAATTTCCATGCAAAAAGGAAGCTAGGAGAGCTTTGAACCCTGGAAGAGTGGGTCCCTTCATCTGGTGCTTCCTCTCCCCCACCCTCTGCGGGCAGGCTGCTTTTCCTTCTATTCCTTTCCTGGAACTGCTCTCCTCGGATTAAAAATGTTTCCTGCGCACTAAATTAGCGATACCTTTGGAGTCATTTCATGTTTTAGTACTATCTCTTCGCAGACTTTCTACAGGCCAGATCTTCAGCCATTTCTTACTCATTTTGGCAGATAAACCAGTTTAGGGAAATCACAAAAAGTTCCACAGACACCAAGAACGGTTAGGAGGGGATGCACAGTTTCACAAAGCACAGTGATCACTGACCACAGTGCCAGGGAATTACTAATACTAAAACTACAAAATCTGAAAGTGGAGAAAAGTGATCTTCCCAATCATCAAAACTTGCCCTAGGCAAGACAACTGGTGAGCTCTACAGAGCAGTTGACAACTTGGGGCGGAAGGAATGTCACGTAAAAAGGCCTTCAACAAGCAGTTAGAAGACGGCATGGTACGACAGAGAAGGAAACGGTGTGTTAATAATCATTGAAAATTATAATACCAGCCTAGATCTGAGCATTGAATATAGTTAAAGGGATACACATGAAAACCTGTAAATGTATGCATTGCAATCATCAATGTGTAAGAGAAGGAAGAAAGAGAGAGAGAAAGAGAAAGAGAGAGAAAAAGAGAAAAAGAGATAAAGAACTTGCCATAGAATCAGACTAGGGAGGGGGGGGGAATCGGGGACATTGGTGGTGGGAAATGGTCACTGGTGGAGGGATGGGTGCTGGAACACTGTATGACCGAAACGCAAACATGAACATCTTTGTAATTGTATATCTCACGGTGGTATAATAAAATACTTAAAAAATTAATAACAAACTGCTTCCAGGCTCTCAGGAATTGAGGGCAATACTGGGGGCTGAGAGCACCACAGATGCACAAGAAACAGCACCAGAGAGGCTTCCCTGTTCACCAGGCATCCCTCCTTCTGCTCTACTTACTCAGACTTCCATGCCGTGATCACCCCTCATGAGAGAGCTTTTTTTTTTTGTTTTTTGTTTTTGGTCTTTATTTCACTCCAATTGGGAGATTATGTTGTAGTTTTTATTTTTTTGGTGGGGACACCCCAGATGTGTTAAGGACTTGTTCCTGACTTTGTATTCCAGGTTCACTTTTATGGTGCTTGTAGATTTATATGTGCTGCAGGGGATCAAACTGGGAATGGTAGCATGCAAGTCAAAGGGCTGTTTCTATCCAGTCCCTAAACTATTCTTTTTAGGGGATGGTTGGATCATACCTGGAAATGCTCAGGAATTACTCCTAGGTCTTGCCAAGGGATAATTCTTGGCAGTGTTCAGGGGACCATATGCAGTGTCAGGGATTGGGTTGCTTGTGTGGCAAGTGACTTATTACCCTGTACTATCTGTCTGGTCCTTCAGTGGTTGTGTCACAGTTATTCTTCTAAATCACGAGCCCGCTCATGTCTATTTAAAACTATTTTCTATTTAGTATATAATAGCTAAATTATTTAAAAATCAAATTGTTTGCATAGAGCGTAATTATTTTTATAATCTGGTTCTGTTCAACCATTCCAATAAAATGTCTCTTAATTTTTTATGTGATAAGCCTTGTCTAAGTAATGAGACTCTTAATGCTAACAAGTATTAGTCTTGTGTTATCTGTCAAAAAGAAGGAACCAAGAAAAAATTAAATATCTTGTCCATATAACTAGCAAAAAAACAGAAGAAGCAAAGAGGATGCAAATGCTCTAATGTTCCTAGCTTCTCTGTCTATTCAAAGACCACCCTGCCCATTTACATGAACTGTGAATGCTGCATCCTCAGGCTGCTCTGTCCAGCTTTCTGCCCAAGATCCCTCTTAGGCCTCAGGACCCTTTTCAGAAGCTTACAAAACTTAGATTTTTATGGTCATTGTAGAATTATAGACTTTTTAAAATGTTTTCCCTGCTTTATATCACTTGTATCACTTGTCTTCCTATTGTTCATCAATTTGCTCAAGCAAGCACCAGTAATGCCTTCATTCATCCCTGTCATGTGCTAGTGTAGCTCAAGGGCATCTGCTCACTCCAGGAATGCTAAGAGCCTCAAACCATTTGTTCAGGTCATGGGAATGAGGTCTGTTATTGTTACTGTTTTTGGCATATCAGATACGACATGGGTAGCTTGCCAGGCTCTGCTGTGCAGGTGGGATACATTCTGTAGTAGGTAGGCTCTCAGTTCTTATGTTTACTGGCAGCAAAGGAGCTGTACAAAATGTGGTGTCTTGTTGCTGTCCTTTGGGGGTCACATCTACTGATGCTTATTGTACTGTCTCTGGGGCCCTACTTGTCTCTTCTTCCAGATTAATCTGATGAAAAGTATCTTTGCTGTCTTATTCATTTCTGTATCTCACTCCTATCAGGAGCTCTCATGGACCATCTCAGAGTACAAAGAACTTTGCCATTTCATCTATGGCAAAAGTTCTTCTGCTATACCCGTCCTGATCAATCCCATCCCATCTGCTTTGTATATATTTCAACTTTAATGCTATATTCCTTTGTGTAATGCAAGCTTCTTAATGGGTCACTGCTAAATTCAAGGGGATCATTGATAATGTAATGAATGTCATTTTTAGATTCCCAGTTTATACAGCTATTAAGTCCTCAGGAAACATCTTCATGTAGATGGGAGTAGTATTTTAGCATTCATCAAATTATTATGAGCCAATCTAAACATTTCTTCTGCTTAAAGTTGCTTTTAGATGCATATAAACATCAAGGCATCTCACTAGGCTGTTAAAATTTATTAATGATATACCATGAGTAAGCTTTTTCAGGAACATTAACTGAGATTGCCTGGAAAGTAGTTACTTCTGCTTTGAACACCCAGGGGCCTTGATAAAGACAAGTATTCACATGAGCTACCTCTCAGTTGTAAAGTACAGAAAACCTTATTTAAACAATAAAGCGAATTTATTGCCTTTCTTAAATAAAAAGGTGGTGACAGAATGAGACTCAGTCTGGCAGGAATTAGATGAAGCTTCTTTTTGTGTTGTTTCTTCTATTTTCTATAAGCCTCTCTTTTATGGTCCTGAGGCTATGTGCTATCTTATTCAGAGTCAGGGAGGAAATGGTGTACCTTTCCCTAGTAGGCAACAGGATTTGAGATCTGGAGCCATTTATCCCTGATGGTCCATTGCAGATGAGGAATATAATTCCTTTCTCAGCAAATACTGTGCCAAACCTCATATCTAAGTGGAACAGCATCAGCTTTTCTCAAACAAATGTAGCAGGAAAGAATAGATTCTAACCAAACAACTAAAACCCAAACCTTAACTCTCCCAAACAAAAGCTCTGAGTGCCAACACCAACTGGAAGGCTAATGGATTCTGGACATCCCTAACCAGTAAAAATGACCTCAATTGACCATGGATAAAAATAGATAAGCAGTAGTAATTAAAACAGCGTGGTATTGGAGTAAAAACAGACCTGTGGACCTATGGAACAGAGTTGAGTATCCTGACACCCACCCTCAAACACATGATCCGTTAATCTTTGATAAAGGTGCAAAGAGTTCAAACTGGAGTAAGGAAAGCCTCTTCAACAAGTGGTGCTGGGAAAACTGGACAGCTACATGTAAAAATTGAATTTGGACCTGTGTCCTAACACCTTGCACAAAAATCAGACCAAATAGATTAAAGATCTCAATATCAGACCTGAATTCATAAAGTGCGTTGAAGAAAATATAGGAAAAACCCTCCATGACATTGAACTTAAAGACATCTTCAAAGGTGAAACACCATTAACAAAGCAACTAGAAGAAAAGATAAACATATGGGACTACATGAAACTAAAGAGCTTCTGCACCTCGAAAGAAACAGTGACCAAGATACAAAGTCAGTCCACAGAATGGGAAAGAATATTCACCCAATACCCATCTGATAAGGGGTTAATATCCAGGATATATCAGGCACGAGAGACTCACAGACATGGGGCAGAGCTGCTACTGGCTCTCCCTGTGCCCAGGTGCTCATGAGGGCACCCAGGAGGGATGGCGGGTTCTAGCCTGGCCTGCTACCTCAGCAGAGCCTCACAACAAGCAGATGACCCCCACTCCATGAAGGCCTCCATTTTCTACATCCAGACTTCCCCCTCATCAGAACTCCACCCAGCAGACCAGCCTATCACAGCCCGGCTCATCGAGATCCACCCTGCAGCAGTCTTTTTTTAAATCAGGCCAGGTATGCTGATCCAGAGACTCACAGACATGGGGCAGAGCTGCTACTGGCTCTCCCCTGTGCCCAGGCATTCATGAGGCGCCCAGGAGGGATGGCGGGTTCTAGCCCTGGCCTGCCACCCCAGCAGAGCCTCA
>JAJIBD010027129.1:0-29625 GCA_021461705.1 Cryptotis parvus | reverse complement strand
GAGAGGGATCTCACCCGAGCTGAGGTCCTACCCAGAAGGGGAGCAAAAGGCCAAAGCCAAAAGCCAAAAGCGTAGGAGCCAAAAGCTGAAGGCTGAGGAGACCAAAAGGCAAAGGTGAAGGGGCCTCAAGTCAGCCCTTATATACACCAAAGTAATCCAATGGGAGGTTGTCATGCCAACAAAGAACCCTAAACAGAGTGTAGTGCCACACCTTATTGCAGGTATAAACAAAGGTTACACCAAGGACTAATCCCGAGATTATCTCTTATGTAAAACACTGGAGAGAGAGGGCTGATATAAAGTAATACATCTTAACTTCATGAGCTTCATGTAATCTAGATGGTACCCACAAGGTCCTTTTATTATTATCTGCACCAGTGTGATTCTGAGTATCTTGATCTCATGTACTGAAAGGGTCATACTCGCCTGCTTAGAGCAAACTAGTATGATCCTTCCTATAGTCTTCCTTTAGTCTCAGCGTAGCCAGGGTGGTAGTCTCCTGGTAAATTCTAACTGTCCCACGTTGGGTGCAGTGGGTATAAAGAGGAGCTGTGCCCAATCTAGAAAACATAGAAGTCTTAGTAGATGTATAAGTCAGAAGTTATCCAATCAAGGTGACTTCTGTAACTTGCCACACCCTCTAGCAGTGTTTACATGAAGAGAGATCTCATTAGAATGAACCTTGGCTTAAATAAGATTAAGCTGGGAGTGAGCAAAACAACAAAACTCCCAGATTAGCTAAACATGTCCCCCCAACAGAAGGCCATCATAGCAGAATAATAGCTACTGAAGAAAGAATTAGTGATCTCGGGGACGAGTTCCAAAGATTCTCTACACAACACCAGAAGATAGGAAAAAGAATCACAATTACCGAACAGACAGCAAGAGATAATCGGGATGAAGCCAGAAGAAACAACATACAGATCATTGGGGTCCCAGAAGGGCAAGAAGAAAACCCCTGATGAAGAAGAAACTGTCAAAGCCATAATTGCTGAGAAGTTCCCGGAACTAAAGAACACTTGCCTCAAGATCCAGGAGACCCGTAGGATACCAGCTAAAAGAAACCCCAACAAGAATACTCCAAGACACATCTTAATAAAAATGACAAAAACTATAGATAGAGATAGAATACTGAAAGCAGCAAGATCAAAAGAAGGAAATCACATACAAAGGAACATCTCTAAGATTTACAGCAGACTTCTCTGATGAAACACTCTGAGCCCGAAAACAATGGTTGGATATTGTGAAAAGGCTCAATGAACTGCAGGCCTCACCAAGAATTCTTTACCCGGCCAGACTAACATGCAGATATGAAGGAAAGATACACACCTTCATGGGTAAGCAACAACTCAGGAACTTCATGGACTCAAAACCAACTTTAAAAGGGACTGATGGGTCTACTGTAATACGACCAAACCCATAAGCACAACAAGCACAAACAGAAAGATGACACAAAATCCGATGACAATAATCTCTCTCAATGTCAATGGCCTAAATGCACCAATTAAGAGACACAGAGTGACAAAATGGATTAAAAAATTGAACCCAACATGCTGCTGTCTACAAGAAACACATCTGAATAATCAGAACAAACACAGACTCAAAGTCAAAGGTTGGAAGACCATTCTCCATGCAAAAACTCCTCCAAAAGGCTGGTGTGGCCATATTAGTATCAGATAATATAGACTTCAGGCTTAAAGGGTTAGAAGGGACAACGAAGGCCGTTTCTTATTAATTAAGGGGTATGTACACCAGGAAGAAATTACACTACTAAACATATATACACCCAAGGAGGGGCATGCAAAATACATAACACAACTTCTAAGAGACCTCAAAGAAGACAATAACAGTAGAACAATAATAGTTGGAGACTTCAACACTGCTCTATCAACGATGGATAGATCAACAAGACTGAAACTCACCAAGGAAATATTGGCCCTCAAGGAAGAAATGGAAGAAAGAGAGCTAGTGGATATATACAGGGCTTTTCATGCCAAAAAAGCTGAATACACATTTTTCTCTAGTGCACATGGAACATTCTCCAAGATAGACCACATGCTGAGCCACAAAGCATACCTCAATAAAATAAAAACGATAGAAATTGTGTCAGCTATCTTTTAGACCATGATGCACTGACAATGGAAGTTAACCATACACAGAAACAGGGAGTCAAACCAAACACCTGGAAACTGAACAGCTCACTTCTGAACAACAAATGGGTCATAGAATACATCAAACAGGAAATCCAAAGATTTATGGAAACAAATGAAAATAAAGACACCAACTATAAGAACTTGTGGGGACACGGCAAAATCCATGTTAAAAGGGGAAGTTTATAGCTCTGCAAGCATTCATCAGGGAAACAAGAAAGGGCCCACATAAATAACCTGACTACACAGCTGAAGACATTAGAAAAAGACCAACAAAAGGAGCCCAACCCAGGCAGAAAAAAGGAAATAATAAAACTTAGAGAGGAAATCAATGAGTTGGAAACCAAAAAAAAATCCAAAAAGATTAATGAAACCAAGAGCTGTTTTTTGAAAAAATAAACAAGATTGACAAACCACTGGAAAGACTTGTAAGGACAGGGAAAGAGAGAACCTTAATAAACAGAATCAGAAATAAAAAGGGTGACATCACAACAGAAACCACAGAAATCAAAAGATCATCAGAGATTACTTTGAGAGCCTGTATGCCGTGAAACATGAGAATCTAGAAGAAATGGATAAATTCCTGAAGTCCTATAACCTCCACGGCTGAAACAAGAAGACCTCCAATACCTGAATAAGCTTATCACCATTGAGGAAATAGAAACAGTAATTAAAAGTCTGCCCAAACACAAAAGCCCAGGTCCAGACGGATTCACTAGTGAACTCTACCAAACCTTTAAGGAGTACCTACTGCCAATCCTTTTCAAGCTCTTCCAGGAAATAGAAGAAACAGAAACACTCCCAAACAGCTTCTACGAGGCACATATCACCCGATACCCAAAGCAGGGAGAGACAACACAAAGAAAGAAAACTACAGACCAATGATGTTATAAAATTCGCCTATAAATGGATGGACATGGAGAAGATTATGTTGAGCGAAATTAGCCAGAAGGAGAGAGACAGATACAGAATAACTGCATTTATTTGTATAACATAAATATATATGTACATATTATGATACCAATATCAAAGGTCAAGTGAAACATATATCAGGAGGTCTTGTCAAAGGTGGAAATTATCACAAGCGTGTGGGAGTCAGAGGCTAGGTAAGACAGAAAATGGAACAGTGTGCTAACAATTGTCGAGGGTACTAATGCCAACCTAGAACTGAGCATTAAATAGAGGCAAAAAGATACATATGACAACCCTTTAATGTATGTTCTGTAATCCATAGTCTGGGGGGAAGGAAAAGAGAAAGAGAGAGAAAGGGAAAGAAATAAAGAACCTGCCATGGAGGAGGGCTGGGGGAGGGGGAGGGAACCGGGGGCGTTGGTGGTGGGAGATGGGCACTGGTGGCGGGATGGGTGCTGGAACACTGTATGACCAAAACCCAAATATGAACTTTTTAATTGTATATCTTTGTAATTGTAAAAATAAAAAATTTAAAAAAAGAATATAAAAGCAAGAAAGAGAGAAATAGAGAGAGAAGAGAGAGATAGAGAAAGAGAGAAAAAGAGATAAAGAACCTGCCATAGAGGCAGGCTAGGGACGGGTAGGGAAATGGGGACATTGGTGGTGGGAAATGGCCACTGGTGGAGGGATGGATGCTGCAACACTGTATGACCGAAACTGAAACATGAACATCTTTGTAATTCTATATCTCATGGTGTTATAATAAAATATAAATTAAAATATATGATTCAATAATGAGCAAAATAAATAAATAAATATTAATAAAATTATGTGCCTGCCATAGTGGTAGGCATAGGGGGCTGTCAAGGAATCTGGGGACATTGGTTTTGGGAAATGGGCACTGGTGTAGGGATGGGTGCTGGAATACTGTATAACTAAATCCCAATTATGAACAGTTTTTCAATTGTATATCACACGGTGGTATAATAAAAAATAAATATAAAAATTTACAAAAACTAAATTAAATAACCTCCCCCTTCCTTCCCACACCATATTGTGGAAAAAAGGAGTTGAATCATGATCCAACTCCTAGAAATGGAGTGTTAAATTAATTACTTATTTATTTTCTTGTTTATGAGATCTATTTCATTTCCCCTACTTATTTTCCTATTTTTCAATTTTATGTAATTATGAATTAGTGTATTATTGAGGGCCTATAGTGTGGATCATAACCCAACACTACTTATTTTGTTATTTATTGTGCTTGTTAGAATCATTGAAAGGTCTTACAGTTAGTTCCCATGTTCATTCACTATTTTCCAATGATTGTGGGTTTCTGTGAATGTATGCTTAGTTGTAGTTGCTACTGCATATCCTACTCTTAGGATCTATAGGATACTAAAGATTTATCTTGTGTTTTTCCTTTCCCATGATTAGAATTCCACATTTCTCTTAGGAGCCTTGGTTCCTTTTTTGGAGGGGGGTGGTGTGAACAATGAAAACCTGGGTATGAAGTATATTTGCTGCCATTGAAGTATCATTTCCCACTAGGGCTCACTCAAGCTGACACAGAAAACATGTTTCACTGACTGAAGTATATTTATATATATATATATATATATTTATATTATTTCTGTATGCAACAATCTATACTTGGAAACTAAACAGTTCATATTTCTGTCTCCAACTCTAATTTATTAGAAGATGGATCAAGTCAATTTCTTTCTCTCATTTTATGTTATCACTGTGGTATCTCTCTTAAACTACCAATAAGAAAACCAAATCCTACATTCTTCTAAGTGCTGCAGGTTCTACCTAAAATATTACATAAGAGCTTGAGAGATAGAACAAGCGTAAGGCACTTTCCATATATGCAGCTGATCCTGACACAACAGGCCAGGATCAATTCTGAGCTTACAAAACCAGGCGCAGTCCATGAGCACTGCTGGGTATAATTCATGCCCGACCTCAAATCTAAATTTCTTTTAAATTTTATTTTATTTATTAAAAAAATTATTATACCACCGTGAGATATATAATTACAAAGATGTTCATGCTTGGGTTTCAATCATACAGTGTTCCAGCACCCATCCCTCCACCAATGCCCATTCCCGCCACCAATGTCCCCAGATTCCCTCCCCCTACTCCAGACTGCCTCTATGGCAAGCACTTTGCCTCTTCTCTCTCTTTCTCTCTCTCTCTCTAACTCTTTCTGTTTCTCTCTGTTTTTCTCTCTGTCTTTCCATCCCTTCTCTTATACATTGTGGCTTGCAATACATACATTTAAAGGTGATCATGTATATCCCTTTGCCTACATTCAATGCTCAATTCTAGGTTGGTATTATCATTTCCAAAAAATATTAGTATACCGTTCCTTTCTCTGTTTTACTTAACCTTTGACTCCCCCCATTCCTGATCCATGTTTTGTCTAGCCTTGAATATTGGTATCATACTATTATTTTTATATCCTGCAAATAAATGTAGTCATTCTATATCTGTCCTTTTTTCCCTCTGGCTAATTTCACTCAGCATGATCCTCTCCATGTCCATCCATTTATAGACAAATTTCATAACTTATTGTTAATTTTATTTTTTATTATGATTTTATTACACCACCTTTAGTCATACAATTACAAGATGCCCATGTGCTTGAGTTTTGGTTCTACAGTGTTACAACACCCACCCCTCTACCCATGCACATCTCCCATAACTAATGTCCCCATCTCCCTCCCCCCCCCCCTAGCCCACCTCCATGGCAGGTTGTGTATTTCCTTTCTCTCTTTCTCTCTATCTCCTCCCTCCTGCCTACCTTTCCTACACATCAGGAATGTAGTATATTCTAGGACATGATTGGTTCCACTAGTTTGATGGACTTAGGGAGCCTAATGGTCAGCTGGGCTAGGGAAGAGCTGAGTGCCAGCTCTCCTGATGTGTCTGAGGCTCTGCATGCTATGGCTGGTTGCCCTGGGGCAGTTCCTGGGTGGGGCCACCGGGTTCTGGGATTAAGATAGAGAGAGGAAGAGGTGGCCCCAGCTCCATCTGATGAATGGCCGGTGACTTCCACTTCTGGGAGCCACCTATCTGGGCTCAAACTTCGGCTACGCTAAATTTCATAACGTTTTTTTTCTGACAACTGCATAGTATTCCATAGTGTAGATGTACCACTGTTTCTTTATCCAGTCTTTTTGTTCTTGGGCATTCTGGTTGTTTCCAGATTCTGGCTTTTGTGAATATGCTGCTATGAACATAAAGTGTTGGGGGCGGAGCGATAGCTCAGCAGGTAGGGCGTTTGCCTTGCGCTGGCCGGGCTGTGCCAGCCCGGGTTTGATCCCTGGCATCCCATCTGGTCCCCCGAGCACCGCCAGGAGTAACCCCTGAGCATCGCCGGGTGTGACCCAAAAAGCAAAAAAAAAAAGTGTAGATGATGTTTCTGCTGTGTGTTTTTGGCACCACGGGTATATTCCCAGGAGTGGTATTGCTGAGTCAATTGGGAGCTCAATTTCCAGTTTTTGGAGAAATGTACATATTGTTGTCCAAAAAAGGCTATAATTGTCAACATTCCCACAAAGAATGGATTAGAGTCCTTTTTCTCCCGCATCCACGCCAGCATTTCTTGGTTTTGCTTTTTTGATATGTGCCAATCTCTGTGGTGTGAGATGATATCTCATTGTTGTTTTGATTTGCATCTCTCTGATGATTAGTGATGATGAGCATGAGCATCTTTTATATGCCTTTTGGCTGTTTGAATTTCTTCATTGAGGAAGTTTCTGTTCATTTCTTCTCCCCTTTTTGATGGGGTTGGCTGTTTTCTTCTTGTAAAGTTCTACCAGTGCCTAATATAACCTGGATATTAACCCTTTATTAGATTGGTATTGGGTTAATAGTCTTTCCCCTTCTGTAGAGATTTGTCCATTTTTAAAAGTTGATAATTGCTTTTTCTCTTTTAGGATTTTGAGGTTCCTTGTACATTTTTTGGTACAAGCCCTGGATCATAAGTTCTTTGCAAACAGTTCCTCTTAGGTTGTAACTTGCCATTTTAGAGTCTTGGTAGTGTCTTTTATAGAATATACATCTTTCATTTTAATAATTCCAACTAGTCCATGGTTGCCCTTGTGATGCATGTTATTCTGTGGATAAATTTATCACAAATCTAGGGTAATCTAGATATCATCCCCAAAGGTTTTCTTTGAGAAGTGCTATATTTTAATTTTAGGTCTATGACACATTTTGGTGTTAATCTTGAGAAAGTTGTAAAATATGTACAGGGTCATGTTTTCATATAGACATCCTATTAGTCTAGCACCATTTTTGAAAATCTATTTTTTCTTAACTGAATTGCAGTGACTGAATAATATCTATTCTAACTAGTCATTTGTATTCTATTCCTTACCACTCGCAAGTTTTCTAAGTAACTTGCCAGGGAGATTATACTTGCTAGTGCAATTAAGATTACTTGTATTAAGAAGAAAATACTATCCTAATTATGCACTTGTTTTGAGAGTGGAATAGGAATATAAAAGAGTCAGAATGGGATGAAAGAAGCAGCATGAGAAACACTGGGCTGTGAAGGTGGAGTTGATCTATGAGCTAGTAAATGCAGTGCCTCTAACAGGTATATCAGATAAGGGAATGAATTCTCCCTTAGAACATCCTGAAAGGAACTCAGCTCTGGACACAATCTGATTTTATCCATGAGACTCCTGTGAGATATCTGAAATCCATGGCTACAAAGTAATAAACTGATATTTATAAACCACTAACTTTGTGGTAATTTGTTACAACCAAAATAAAAAACTAATACCATTGCCTTTATAGTAAATCTTGGGTATGAAAGTATTTTTTAATTAGTTTGTTGGCTATTATTTTTCCTATTAAGTTTGGAATATTTTTAAATATTTATGGAACATTTGTTTTAATTTTTGTGAGTGTGGTAAAATTTTTTTTTAATTACTAGTAAACTTGAAACAATAGCCAAAAGAACAAAAAACCTCCGGCTCCGGGCACATCCCTTTGGTTTTTGTTTTTGTTTTTGCTTTTTTTTGCCTTTTTGGGTCACACCCGGCAATGCTCAGGGGCTACTCCTGGCTCTGCACTCAGGAATTACTCCTGACTGTGCTCAGGGGATCATACACTATAGCTAACCCTTAAACCTCTCAAACTGGAGCAGTTTTTTTTTTTATTTTAGACTGAGCTGTTACCGATTGGATCCCATGGGCCGTCAAAAGATCGCATGGCCGCCCACCTGCAAGATGGTCAGACTTCCCTATCAAGACCCTAAAACAAACAGTTCAAGGCTCTTAATATCCCCAAACAAACAGATGCCTTTGGGCTACCTGGCATGTGATAGAGTCAAATGGAAACATTACTGGTGCCTGCTCGAGCAAATCGATGAATAACAGAATACCAAGTGATTAAGTGATCAAGTGGTAAAATTAAATTAGAACAAAAGCAGCTTTTTGTCCTCTAGTCCATGAACGCAAATTATTCTCCCCTTAATTCCATTAATTGGTTTTATAATTTTCTAGATATAGATCCTACACATATTTCTTAGATTTATATATACGCACTACTTTATTTTCAGTGTTTATTTTTTTCAAATTTCAAATGTTCATTTAAGTATATAAAAAAGCATTGAATTTTATTTATTTGTTTTGTTTCCTGTAAAGTATTATATATTCACTGATCTTTCATTATGCATTTTTTGGTTTTTATATTGACTGTATGCTTGGTATTTTTCGTGATTCTTTTGGTTTCTATATAGATATAAATATCTGCAGTTAAAAACACTTTATGTATTTTTTTTCTTACTGGTATCCATTTATTTATCCTTTTAATATACCTAACTACATACATGCCCCAATTTGAATAGCACTGAATAGTATTGAATAGCAGTGAGATTACTCATGACTCACTCACAGTCTTTTTTGGCTCACCAAAAAATTATGTTCTTAAGATGACTGGATATACACAGTGGAATAATACTCAGACAACACAAGAAGGAATCAGAGAGCATCATGCTGAGTGAAATCAGCCAGACAAAAGAGACAGATACAGAATGATGTCTTTCATATGTGAAGTATTAAGAAACAAAACAAATAAATATGACAAAAGAAACTGAGAACTGATTTGGAGAGCTGTGATTATCAAGGCGAGGAGTGTTTGGAAGGGCATGCTGGAACAATCACGATCAAGATCACATTCACGATCTTCCCGTTAATCATCTATTTGCTAGAGTGGGCACCAGTAATGTCTCCATATGTCCTGTCTCATGCCAGTAGAGCCAAAGGCATCGGCTTGCTACAGGAACATAAAGAGCCTCAAACCATTATATTAGGTCATGGAAATGACCTAATATAATTGTTACTGGGATTTGGTATATCAAACACAACACGAGCAGCTTGCTAGGCTTGCCCCTGCAGGAGGCATAATCTGTAAACACCTCCAAATAAAGCATTTATTGATGAACCACGCGGCCGCTTGTGGCGCGCCGGGCTGTGATGGGCTGGTCCGCTGGGTGGAGTTCTGACGAGAGGGAAGTCCGAATGTGGAAGATGGCTGCGCCCGAGGAGGAGGTGGGGTCGTCTAGCTTGTTGTGAGGCTCCTCCGGGATGGTGGGCCAAGGCTAGAACCCACCAAGCCTCCCGACTGCCTCATGAATGGCTGGGCATGGGGAGAGCAAGGGAAACGCTCTGCCCCATGTCTAAGAGTCTCTGGACCAGCATACCTGGGCTGGATTGAGGAAGAAACTGCTGCAGGGTGGGTGTCGATGATCCGGACTGTGATGGGCTGGTCGGCTGGGTAGAGTTCTGACGAGAGGGAAGTCTGAATCTGGAAAATGGCGGTGCCCTTGGAGTGGGTGGGGGTCTTCTGGCTTGTTGTGAGGCTCTTCCTGGGTGATGGGCCAAGGCTAGAACCCACCATACCTCCCGACTGCCTCATGAACGGCTGGGCACAGGGAGAGCAAGGAAACGCTCTGCCCCATGTCTAAGAGTCTCTGGACCAGCATACCTGGACTGGATTGAAGAAGAAACTGCTGCAGGGTGGGTGTCGATGATCCGGGCTGTGATGGACTGGTCGGCTGGGTGGAGTTCTGACGAGAGAGAGTCCGAATGCGGAAGATGGCTGCGCCGGTGGAGTGGGTGGGGCGTCGTCTGGCTTGTTGTGAGGCTCCTCTGGGGTGGTGGGCCAAGGGTAGAACCAACCATGCCTCCCGACGGCCTCATGAACGGCTGGGCACAGGGAGAGCAAGGAACCACTCTGCCCCATGTCTAAGAGTCTCTGGACGAGCATACCTGGGCCCGATTGAGGAAGAAACTGCTGCAGGGTGGGTGTCGATGATCCGGGCTGTGATGGGCTGGTCTGCTGGGTGGAGTTCTGACGAGAGAAGTCCGAATGCGGAAGATGGCTGCGTCCGTGGAGTGGGTGGGGCGTCGTCTGGCTTGTTGTGAGGCTCCTCCGGGGTGGTGGGCCAAGGCTAGAACCCACCATGCCTCCCGACGGCCTCATGAATGGCTGGGCACAGGGAGAGCAAGGAACCGCTCTGCCCCATGTCTAAGAGTCTCTGGACCAGCATACCTGGGCTGAATTGAGGAAGAAACTGCTGCAGGGTGGGTGTCGATGATCCGGGCTGTGATGGGCTGGTCGGCTGGGTGGAGTTCTGACGAGAGGGAAGTCCGAATGTGGAAAATGGCGGCACCCGTGGAGTGGGTGGGGTGTCGTCTGGCTTGTTGTGAGGCTCTTCCGGGGTGGTGGGCCAAGGCTAGGAACCCACCATGCCTCCCAACGGCCTCATGAACGGCTGGGCACAGGGAGAGCAAGGAACCACTCTGCCCCATGTCTAAGAGTCTCTGGACCAGCATTCCTGGGCTGGATTGAGGAAGAAACTGCTGCAGGGTGGGTGTTGATGATCCGGGCTGTGATGGGCTGGTCGGATGGGTGGATTTCTGACGAGAGGGAAGTCCGAATGTGGAAGATGGCAGCGCCCGTGGAGTGGGTGGGGGGGTCGTCTGGCTTGTTGTGAGGCTCCTCCGGGTGGTTGGCCAAGGCTAGAACCCACCAAGCCTCCCGACTGCCTCATGAATGGCTGGGCACAGGGAGAGCAAGGGAACCGCTCTGCCCCATGTCTAAGAGTCTCTGAACCAGCATACCTGGGCTGCATTGAGGAAGAAACTGCTGCAGGGTGGGTGTCGAAGATCCGGGCTGTGATGGGCTGGTTGGCTGGGTGGAGTTCTGACGAGAGGGAAGTCCGAATGTGGAAGATACCGGCGCCCATGGAGTGGGTGGCGGGTTGTCTGGCTTGTTGTGAGGCTCTTCCGGGGTTATGGGCCAAGACAAGAACCCACCATGCCTCCCGACGGCCTCATGAACGGCTGGGCACAGGGAGAGCAAGGGAACCGCTCTGCCCCATGTCTAAGAGTCTCTGGACCAGCATACCTGGGCTGGATTGAGGAAGAAACTGCTGCAGGGTGGGTGTCGATGATCCTGGCTGTGATGGGCTGGTCGGCTGGGTGGAGTTCTGAAGAGAGGGAAGTCCGAATGCGGAAGATGGCTGCGCCCGTGAAGTGGGTGGGGGTAGTCTGGCTTGTTGTGAGGTTCCTCCGGGGTGATGGGCCAAGGCTAGAACCCACCAAGCCTCCCGACGCCTCATGAATGGCTGGGCACAGGGAGAGCAAGGAACCACTCTGCCCCATGTCTAAGAGTCTCTGGACCAGCATACCTGGGCTGGATTGAGGAAGAAACTGCTGCAGGGTGGGTGTGGAAGATCCGGGCTGTGACGGGCTGGTCGGCTGGGTGGAGTTCTGACGAGAGGGAAGTCGAATGTGGAAGATGCCGGCGCCCGTGGAGTGGGTGGGGGGGTCGTCTGGCTTGTTGTGAGGCTCTTCCGGGGTGGTGGGCCAAGGCTAGAACCCACCATGCCTCCCGACTGCCTCATGAACGGCGGGCACAGGGAGAGAAAGGAACCGCTCTGCCCCCATGTCTAAGAGTCTCTGGACCAGCATACCTGGGCTGGATTGAGGGAAGAAACTGCTGCAGGATGGGTGTCAATGATCCGGACTGTGATGGGCTGGTCGGCTGGGTGGAGTTCTGACGAGAGGGAAGTCTGAATCTGGAAAATGGCGGTGCCCGTGCAGTGGGTGGGGGGTTTCTGGCTTGTTGTGAGGCTCTTCCGGGGTGATGGGCCAAGGCTAGAACCCACCATGCCTCCCGACTGGCCTCATGAACGGCTGGGCACATGGAGAGCAAGGAAACGCTCTGCCCCCATGTCTAAGAGTCTCTGGACCAGCATACCTGGACTGGATTGAGGAAGAAACTGCTGCAGGGTGGGTGTCGATGATCTGGGCTGTGATGGACTGGTCGGCTGGGTGGAGTTCTGACGAGAGAGAAGTCCGAATGCGGAAGATGGCTGCGCCCGTGGAGTGGGTGGGGCGTCGTCTGGCTTGTTGTGAGGCTCCTCCGGGGTGGTGGGCCAAGGCTAGAACCAACCATGCCTCCCGACGGCCTCATGAACAGCTGGGCACAGGGAGAGCAAGGAACCGCTCTGCCCCATGTCTAAGAGTCTCTGAACCAGCATACCTGATTAATGATGCTGGAACAATAATGGAATGAATCAGATATTTTGGTGTAGGGTGTGTTTTTGGAATGGTATGTTCCTAAAATTCTGTCACTAACAGTATTATAAGAGTATTTTAACATTAAATGTGCTTCAGTGGCCAATTTTATTAATTTTAAAATTTTGAACCTGATTTGCATCTTTGAAACAAATTCCACTTAGTATTAATAGGTAATTCATTTTGTATGGAACTGAAATTATTTTTCCAATATTTTCTAAAGGAATTTTACATCAATGTTTATGGAAGATATGAATCTATAGTTTTCCTTTCTTATAATATCATCTAGCTATGGTATTAAACTAATTTTGAACTCATAAAATGCATTAGAAACCTCACTGAGCATTTCTGAAAAATAGAGAACTGGTGTAACTTGGTCCTCAAATATAAAGGATATATTTATATATACTTGGCATGACTGGATCTTTATTTTTATTAAGAATGTTATAAAGCATTGATTCAACTTCTTAATAGATTTAGGCCTACTGAGGTTATCTATTTGAGTGGCTTTGGCAGCTTTCCTCTTTCCAGGAATTGGCCCATTTATCTAAGTTATTGAATTTGTGAGCCTAGAGTTGTTAAAGTATTCATTTATTATCATTTCAATATCTATAGAATCAGTAATAATGACCCTCTTTTGTTTGATGTTGATGATTTGTGTTTTGTCTTTTTTCTTGGTTAAAAAGTGTGTCAATGTTATATATATTTCAAAAAACTATTTTTGGTTTCATACATAATTTTATATTTACATTTTAGATATGTATATTTATATTTTTATTTATTTCCAAATTATACTATTCATTTTACTTTGCTTGTGTTAGGCTTAAATTGCTCTTCCTTGTTAACATAGTCAATCACAACTTTTAGAATTAGTATTTCCAAGCTGGACCAATAGAACAGTACATAGAGTACTTGTGCATGTGGCCAACCCAGGTCTGATCAATGGTTCTGTATATGGTTCCCAAGCACTACCTACCTGGAGTGATCCCTGATCACATTGCTAGGAGAAAGCCCTGAGCAGCACTAGGTGTGGTTCAAAGTCAAATAAATAAATAAATAAATATTGTAGAATTCAGTAAATTTACACTATTTTTTTTCTTTTCATTGTGTTGTCATGCCTGGGGAGTAAAACACACCCTTGGTCATGGTACTTATTGTGAATTAGTTGTATTGCTTATAGTCATGCTTGCTGAGGGCTGCACTCCTTTTATGATGATGATTTGCACATTTTTTATTGTAGCGCTTGCTGGAAATCTCCAGGGGCCATTCACGTGAATACAGTGTTCACAAATCTTTTAGCAGTGGTGCTTACTCAGGACCGTGCTAACATGACATTAGAAGCTATGTTCAAGCAACTCAAACTTTATTGGACTGGTGATTGCTCACTATATTTTGGTTCTAGAGATACTAAACAGTTGAGTGGCTAGGACTGTTCTTGATCCTGTAGAGAGCAATGGGAATCAACTCATTGGCCTTATTCTTGCAAAACAGGCCTGTATGGCTACTGAACCATCCCCTACGTTAATTTCACTGATAAATGCAGTTATTTATATTATCCTTTAATAATTTCTTTCTATTTCCTTTTCCTTTCCTGTTTTGACTCTTTATGTGATTAGATTATATTTTCCAATTCTCCCCTATCAGTTTGGATTTCTATTTTTCTATCTCTTTTTGTAGTTCTTACTTTAAGAACTTAAATTTAACACATTCACCTTAAATTTATGTAATATGAAAATATAATATGTATTAAGCATTATTTGAAAATTCATGAATATTTCTGTTTTCTTCTTTTTTAAATTTTATTTAAGCACCATAATTTACAAAGTACAAAGCTTTTCACAATACATTTATTAGAGAGATTCATCATTCAACAGCAATCCCACCACCAGTGTGCTCCCACCTCCACCAAAGAACCTCATTTTCCACCAACCCCATCCTTTTTGTCTGCTCCTTTAGCTGGCACCAATTCCATTGACCATTAGTCCATATATGGGAATAGTACTGATAAAGTCATAACTTTTTATGGGGTTTTAAGTGTAAATATGGTCAATTTCTGTTCTTGCATTTACTTTCTGAGTTTCTAGAACATATGGGGTTCTACTAGTCAACCCTAAACCCACACCACTGGACCTATGGACAATCCTTATTTCAAATTTTTCTCCACCTCTGTTTGAGCCTGCTCTAAGCATACACTGAATAATCTATTCTATATTGCTTGTTGGAGCTAATTTTCTAAATACAGACAATGAATACATTCTTACCACGAAAGTCAAAGGAGATTATTAAAACTCCATTGCACCATTTGAACCCACTGTATAAGAAATTATCAATATGTTCCAACAGACTAGACATTGTGACCACACCCTTTTGATTGTATGCCTCGTACTTAATTCTATAAAATGTGGTGGGATACCTGGTATATCAGTATACCTGGATTTGACATATCACAAGGCCGCTTTGCAGCTGCACACCATGAAAAGAGCTGGAACTGCTCTGCAGCGTGTCTCTGGATCATGGCCGACAGCCCTGGAGGCAGGTCAGAGGCAGGTCCACCAGGCCTTCCAGAGAGGACCAAGTTGGGGGAAGGGCCCCAACTCCGGCTCCACAGTAGCCTGGTGAGTTTAGTCACCCTGACCTGCATACCTGGACTTGAAATCCGCTTCTCTCTTGGGGTAGTGCTCTGATTAGCTGTGGAGTCGGACCTTGAAAATGGCTGCAAATGTGGAGTGTGAGGTTTTTCTGACTTCTGGAGCTCTAGTGGGGCAGCAGGCCAGGACCAGCACCTGCCCCCTCCTCCAAGACACACCATGAGCTTAGCATGGGGAGAGTCTGAAGCAGCTCTGCCACATGTGTGTCTCTGGACTGTTTTCTTCTTGAATAAAGACTTACCTTTTCTTCAATTAACTCTCTCACAATAAATTATATTATTCTTGAGAACTTTGTCTACTTTATTATATATGTGTATATATACTTTTATCATTTCCATTTGTATTTATATCACCTATCTTGATTAAAGGTTCATTTGTATTATGGTTATTCTCTTTGCTCTATTTCTTTCATGCTCTTTATTTTCTTTAATTTTGTTTTTATCAGTTTTTTTTATTTGTTTGAAGGACTAGCACATGGAATATTTTTGAAATATGTTAATCATAAAATTTATCAGGTTTCTTTTTGGGAGATATCTTGATATTACCTCGTTCTTGAATGTCATTTTTCTGGCTGAGAGTACAGATTGACAACTGTTTTATTTCACTTCATTAATGATAGTCTATTAAGTCTTATCTCCCATTTTGCTTTTAAGGAATTAGAAATCATTTTAACCAGGATTCAGAAAATTATAGTTTTCTACCAGAGACAGGCATAGGGCAGAGCGGCTACTGGGTCTCACTGTGCCCAGCCGCTCATGAAACGCCAGGACGGATGGCAGGTTTTAGCCCTGGCCCGCCACCCCAGCAGAGCCTCACAACAAAGCCAGACGACCCCCACTCCATGAGGACCTCCATTTTCCATATCCGGACTTCCCCCCCTCATCAGAACTCCACCCAGCAGACCAGCCTATCACAGCCTGGCTCGGGCAGCCATTTGTGGCAGCGCGGTTCATCAATAAATGCTGGATTTTGAGATGACTACAAGAGTATGCTACCCTCACGGCAGAACCTGGCAAGCTACCCGTGTCGTATTTGATATGCCAAATACCAGTAACAATTATAGACCTCATTCCCGTGACCTGATGGCATGGTTTGAGGCTTTTATGCTCCTGGAGCAAGCAGGTGTCCTTGGGCTCTACTTGCATGAGACAGGTCATATGGAGATGTTACTGGTGCCTACTCGAGCAAATCGATGATGAACAGGAAGACAGTGAAGACAGTGACAGTGATAGTTTTCTACCACGTTTGAATTACCACCTGCTTTGGTAAATAATGCTTTATTGAAACACAGCTACTTATTCATTAATAATGAATAAACTTTTATTTCAATGGCAGAATTGAATATTTTCAATGGAGACTACCTAGGTCTGAAAACCTGAGGTACTTACTATCTTTTCCTCCACAGAAAAAGTACCCTTAATACCTATTTAGTCACCATCTTCCCGTTCATCATCTATTTGCTAGAGCAGGCACCAGTAATATCTCCATATGTCCTGTCTCATGCTAGTAGAACCCAAAGGCATTCACTTGCTCCAGGAACATAAAGAGCCTCAAACCATTATATTAGGTCATGGGAATGACCTAACATAATTGTTACTGGTATTTGGCATATCAAATACAACATGAGCAGCTTGCCAGGCTTGCCGTGCGGGTGGCATACTCTTGTAGTCACCTCTAAATAAAGCACTTATTGATGAACTGTGTGGCCCTAGTGTCCGCACGAGGCCAGGCTGATAGTCTGGTCTGCTGGGTGGAGTTGTGACGAGAGGAAAGTCTGGATGTGGAAAATGGCGGCTCCCATGGAGTCGGGGGGGTCATCTGGCTTGTTGTAAGGCTCTGTTGGGGTGGCATGCCAGGGCTAGAACCGGCCATCCCCTCCCGGACGCCTCATGAGCGGCTGGGCACAGGGAGAGCAAGGAGCAGCTCTGCGCCATGTCTGAGAGTCTCTGGTTCAGCATACCTGGGCCAGATTGAAAAAAAAAAAAACTGCTGCAGAGTGGGTGGCAATTATCCGGGCTGTGATAGTCCGGTCTGCTATGTGGAGTTGTGATGAGAGGGAGGTCTGGATTTGGAAAAAAAGGCGGCTCCCATGGAGTCAGGGGTTATTGTCTGGCTTGTTGTGAGGCTCTGTTGGGGTAGCAGGCCAGGGTTAGAACCCGCCATCCCCTCTCGGACGCCTCATGAGCGGCTGGGCATAGGGAGAGCAAGTAGCAGCTCTGCCCCATGTCTGAGAGTCTCTGGTTCAGCATACCTGGGCCAGATTGAAAAAAAACTGCTGCAGGGTGGGTGTCGATGATCCAGGCTGTGATAGACTGTTCTGCTGGGTGGAGTTGTGAAGAGAAAGAAGTCCGGATGTGGAAAACGGCGGCTCCCATGGAGTCAGAAGAGGGGTCGTCTGGCTTGTTGTGAAGCTCTGCTGGGGTGGCAGTCCAGGGCTAGAACCCGCCATGCCTCCCGGGCACCTCATGAGCGGCTGGGCACAGGGAGAGCAAGTAGCAACTCTGCCCCATGTCTGAGAGTCTCTGGTTCAGCATACCTGGGCCAGATTGAAAGAAAACTGCTGCAGGGTGGGTGGCGATGATCCGGGCTTGATAGTCTGGTCTGCTGGGTGGAGTTGTGATGAGAGGGAAGTCTGGATTTGGAAAATGGCGGCTCCCATGGTGTCAGGGGAAGGGGGGTCGTCTGCTTGTTGTGAGGGGCTCTGTTGGTGTGACAGGCCAGAAATTAAATTATAGTATTTAATTTCACTAGCCCTGGCCTGCCACCTATTTAGTATTGTTTCTAATAAGGTAGTCGTTTAATATCCTACATATGCAAGTGATTGCTCTGCAACTTCAATATGATTTGTCAAAGTATGCCCTATTTTAATGCTAATAAAATTGTAGGTTCCTTAAAATATATTATCGTCTATTGGTTTGAGAAATTTTAAAATTCTTGCCTTTGCTGCCTCCTCCCTCTTTTTTTCCCTTTAAAAAATTCTGTTCGGGAGTATACAATGCAAAGAATCAAATCCAGGAATGTACTGTATCACTGTATCACTGTCTTCCCGCCATGCCGGCGGGCCCCAGTAACATCTCCATATGTCCTGTCTCATGCTAGTAGAGCCCAAGGCATCTGCTTGCTCCAGAAACATAAAGAGCCTCAATCCATTCAGGAATGAGTCTATAATTGTTACTGGTATTTGGCATATATACAAATACAACATGGGTAGCTTCAGGCTTGCCGCGGTGCATATTCTTGTGGCATCTCTAAGTCAGCATTTATGATGAACGGCAAGCGGCGCGCGCTGTAGGCTGGTTCTGGGTGGAGGTCTGACGAGAGAAGTCCGATGTGGAAAATGGAGGCCCTCGCAGTGGGGGTCTTGGGGTTGCGAGGCTCGCTGGGATGGTGGAGGAGCACCATCCCTCCCGGCGCCCGGCTGGTGGAGGTAGAGCCGCCCATGTCTCGAGTCCTGAACATACCAGACATTAAGAAAGTCTGCTCAGTGGAACGGAGTCAGGCGCTGATAGGCTGGCTGGTGGAGGTTAGAGAAGTCGATGTGGAAATGGAGGCCCTCATGCAGGGGGGGTCGTGGCTTGAGCTCGCGGGGGTGGGCCAGGACTAGAACCCACCATCCCCGGCGCCGGGCTGGTCCCCAGGAGAGTCAGTAGCAGCTGCCCCATGTCTGCGTTAGGAATGTACTAGGTATGTACTATACCAAGTGGATACACATGCCCAGCCATTTTTCTTCTTTCATTATTCTATTTCCATTGAGGTACCATGATTAATGATCATTGCATTTTCTCCTTTTTTATTCCATTTTATTGAGGTACCATGATTTACAATATGGATAGTGATAGTTGTTGCTGACACAATTTTAATACCATACCCACCACAAAGGAGTTTCTCCATATTAAAAAGGAAAATTGTCTCAAACTTTGCTCTGTTTCTAATATCACTTTCGTCTATTTTTAAACATATTTTCTATATATATTTTTCAAATAAATTCTCAAATCCAGTAGTTTTTTGTATTCTAGTATAGTATTTAATTTCACTAAACTATAAAAAGCTCCTATACTCTGCTAATATAACACACTTTGAGGTTAATACAATTCTCAAAAATTTTAGTTAATTATGGTATGCTTCATTTTTATAACTTCTGTAATTAGTATTTTAATGCTCCTCCTTTTTTGTTTTTTCACTGCTGATTTTTTCAAACTACTATTTTTATTAACACATAAAGTTGGTTATTTTATAGACTATTTTTGGTGCTTTGTTTGCCTGAGTTTTTTATAGCTTCCACCTATTTGTCATCTTATGTCAAACATATCTTGGATATTTTGCTTTTATTTTTGTTGACTGTTTGGACGCACAACAAATGCAGATCCTCAGAATCATAGAACTATTTTTATGAGAATTTTTTTGGAGAATGTAAACAATGTGTTTAACCAATTTCAAGGGAAAAATTGTTTTTCCCCTTCACTAAGCACCATACTTTGTGACAGGCACTTTTCTTTGCATTTCTTGATTAAGGTAGTCTAGAGAAGGGCTAACTAGTTACATCTACCTTACCTTAATATTTCCCAATCCTAAATTCCTTTAAGGAAAAAATTTAAAACTCATATTTAAATAAGGAAATTTGAGTCTCCATTTTCACCAATATTGCAAATTATCCTTTCTTATCCACATACATATCCTTACCTTTATCCACATACATAGAAACACATCTGGGATCTTACTTCTACTTAGATTTTATATCTGCCTTGTAGTTATCTTCTTAATGCACATAAAGTTGTAAGAAAATTTATTTTACATTCTTAGTTGTTTACAGTAGTGAATAAGAAAGGATAATTTGCAATATTGGTGAAAATGGAGACTCAAATTTCCTTATTTAAATATGAGTTTTAAATTTTTCTTTAAAGGAATTTAGGATTGGGAAATATTAATTTCTGAAATAGAAGTAAATAGACATCAAAATTCGGTAGGGTAAAATACTTATTAAATTGATAGTCAAATAAGTGCACTTCAAGCCACAGAAGACTGTCATTTGATTAAAGATTTTAATCAGATTTGAGGTCATTTCCCCCTCAAATCAGTGTGCCTCTGACAAAGTCTTCTTTTCATTTAAAATTTCCCCAACTGCCCTACTTCCTAAACACCAAGGGAATTACCAGCTGCTATCCTGATATTTAAGCTCAAATCTCTGGCATTATCTTTACTTTCAAATCTTTCTTCTTCCACATATACTCATTTATCAACTTTAGAAGCTTACTTTACTCTTGTCAATCCTTTGTTGGAAACTGGTGACTTCCTGATTAGAATATTGTCAGTTTCATGCTGGATTCCTGGTTCTGTGTCTACCTTTACAGGTATAAATCTTATATAAAACATACATAAACACATACTTAACTTATATGTTTATTTGAGGATTTTTTAGGCAATGCCCAGTGATGTTCAGGGGCTACTTTCAGTTCTGTGCTCAGGGATGGCTTCAGGTCGTGCTCTGGGACCAGATGGTACTTGGATGGGTATCAAACCCATACCATCTACATGTGAAGTATGTACTTGGCTCACTGAGCCCTATTTGAATGTTTTAAAAATATAAATGCTTAGACAAAGTCTGGACAATGGTATTTCTATTAGAAGATGGTTCTAATTTGAGAGTAGAACAAAAAAAGGCTTACTGTATATATGATGTTTTACTATTTTACAATGGACAGCTGTTCATTGAACAATGAACAGTGGACAGCTATTCCCACTCCCCAGTTTCCAGAATCTCTTTGGGTCATCACTACCAGCTTGGGTTCAACCCTCTGGCCATGAAGTTGGCCTGATCTAAGGAGAATGTGGGGATAGGTGCCCAGGCCCACTGGTCTTCTCATGTGTTCTCTCTCCCCTTAGGTTTGTGACTCTGCCTCTGTATACCATTGGCCCTGCTGGTTTTTATTTCATTTTCCTGCGTGTCTGGGCATTTTTCCCCTTTATCTCATCAGATGCAGATACACGGGGAAGAGCTGCTACCGGCTCACCCTATGCTTGGCTGATCATGAGGTGTCTGGGAGGGAAGACGAATTCTAGCCCTGGCCTGCCATCCTAATAGAGCCTTGCAAGAAGCCAGAGGAACCCCCGCACCATGAGGGCAGCCATTTCAACATCTAGACTCCACAGCTCGTCAGAATTCCACCCAAGAGAAAAGCTGATCTCAAGCCCTGCTCATCAGAGTCCCACCCTACTGATCTTACTGATTGCATCAGTAAATGCATGAGATGAGAGCCTACCACTAAGAGTATCCCACCAGCACGGCAGAGTCTGGCAAGCTACCCATGTTGTATTCGATATGCCAAAAAACCAGTAACAATTATAAACCTCATTGCCATGACCTGAAGGAATGGTTTGAGGCTCTTCAGGCCCTTGGAGCTAGCAGATGCCCTTGGGCTACTCGAGCATGTGACAGGACATATGGAGATATTACTTGTGCATGCTCCAGCAAATCAATGAATGGGAAGACAGACAATGATACTATTTTACAAAGAAATATAGCATACATTTCTTAGCTAATACCAATGGAAATATTAAGAAACATTTTTACAGACTTGTTATAATCAAATATTGGAAGTGACATATCATAGCTGCTGTTTTATTCTATTGCTCATATATATTAGCTCTATGATATACATAGAAGTAGACTTATCAACAGTATGGATTTCAGTAGAAAGAGCACATGGAGGGCCATTTTGGAGGAAAGAAGGAAATAAATAAGGAAACACTTAAAAATAAATATGAAAACAGCAAGATTTAACAATGCAACATATACTTCACCATATTCGATAAAATTTTAAACTGATTAAATAAATTGTGAAAGGCAGAAACTGGGGAAGAATACAGTGCATTTGGAAAACATGACTTTCTATGCTTAGTTTATGCTGGTTTTTAGTCTAGATTGATTTTTATTGATCACTTGATCACTTGAATCCCATTATTCATCGATTTGCTCGAGGCAGGCGCCAGTAACATTTCCATTGGACCCTATCACGTGCCAATGTAGCCCAATGGCATCTGGTTGATTCAGGAATATGAGGAGCCTCAAACCTCTCACTTAACAAAGAAGTCTGACCATCTTGTAGGTGGGCGGCCACGTGGTCTTTTGACATCCTGTGGGATCCAGTCGGTAATGGCTCTAGTCCAGTGGTCATCTCCAAATCGCATTACATGTCCAGCCCATCTGATTTTCGATGACTTGGCAAACGAGACAGCGTCCCTGATTCTGGAATAGCGATGGTAGGTCGGAGCACCGGATTCCTACTCTCACTTGGGTGAGGTGTGATATTCCAAGCATAGCTCTTTCGATTCCTCTCTGGGAGACCCGAATAGCATTCACACCCTCCTTTAATAGGGTCCAGGTCTCTGAGGCGTATGTTAATGCAGGGAGAACGGTGGAGTCAAAGAGATGTGCCCAGAGCGGAAGGTTCTTTGTCCTTTTAGCTATTTCTTTGATGCCTTTGAAGGCATTCCATGCCACTCTCTTCCTCCTGCGCAGCTCAGGTTTTAGGTCGTTCATCATGTTGATTTCTCGACCTAGGTACACATAACTGCTGCATTCAGAGATGTCTGTTCCATTGAAAGTGACTGAGGCCTCTGGAACTAGTTCTTTTTCATGAACATAGCTTTGTTTAGATTCAGCTGTAGATCTATCTTTCCACATTCTCGGTTGAAGTCAGCCAGCATTTGTGCCGCTTGGCTAATGCTTGCTGTTATTAGAATGATATCATCTGCAAAGCGGAGGTGTAGTTGCCAACCGTCTATCTTCACTCTCACTCCTTCCCATTCTAATTGTCGCATGATGTTCTCGAGGATGGCACTGAAGAGTTTTGGTGAAATGGTATCACCCTGTCGAACCCCTCTTTTGACATCAATGATCACTTCCTTGTAGAATGGTGAGATCCTGGTGGTGAATCTGTAATTTAAGCCGTTTTATTGAGGTACCAGGATTTAAAATACTGTTAATCATACTCTTCATGGGTACAGCATTCAAAATCCAGATCCACCAACAGAGCACCCACCTGTGTTTCAAGGACTCCTCTGACCCACTTCCACATAAGTTCAGTTCTATACACAAAACCTTCAGTTCTTATTGCTTTTGCCACTTGTTGCTTCTTTTTTTTATTTCATATTTGGGATAAATTTCTCAAAATTGTAAATGGATGATAAGCTGATAATGTGATTTTTAAAAAGTTATAAAAATATAATTGTACAATTATATATAAGAAATTGAAAAATAATAATATAAGTAATTCTGTGCACATAAATTTTAAGATTTCCATGAAATAGATAAATACTATAAGTGCAAAAATTAGTAAGGGGGAAGAGAAGAAATGTTTAAAGGAAAAATATGAATAGATCTTTTGAAGTATAAAAGTGAGATTTATTCTAATAAAGAGAATATTGGCATTATGTTAGAAAATATTACACTATAGAGAGTGCTAAAGTGTCTGCATTAATAAGTAAATGATTGTAATAAAAATCTCTATGGGATATAAATAAAAACAGCTGACCAGATATATAACATTCATAAAATAAATGCTAATTCTTTATTGCAAATCTATAAAAATCCCTTATCAGAATAGCAGTAAATCAACCTTTCCTAACCTAGTAAAGGACAACCATAAGTACCACAAGTGAATTTCATACTCAATACCAAGTTTTGAGTTTACCTTGCTTTTAAAGAACCTTGTTTAATACTTCTTGAAAGACTGGTTTCAAAGCTCTGAATTTGCTAAATTGTTGCCTGTCCCTAAAACTCTGTGTTGTTCTTCAAATCTGAATGAAAATATTACTGAATAAAGTATTCCTGATGACATGTTCATGTCATTGAGTTTTTGTACTATATCCCTCTGTTTCTCCCCTGGCTTGAAAAGTTTCATTTTAAAGATTTGCTTTGAATCATATGCACATATTTGGCATTTAAGTTCCTTTATTGCTCTTGCTGCTTTCAATATTTTATTTCTATCTTTGGATTTTGTCATTCTGAATACAGTGTGTCTTGAAGTTTTCCTTTTTTGAGTCTATTTTTATTGGAATTATTCAGGTCTTTTATATTTGGCTGCCTATATACCTTAACTGAGAAATCCCAATCTCAGTTATCCCATAATTCCTAATGAGTTTTGTAACTTGATTCTTGTACTTTTTTACTTGATTTTATAATTGATTTTTTATTTTTTTAAAAAAAATTTGTTCTTTAGCAAATTTTACTTCATGTTTTTAAGAGACTGGTAACTCTTATATAGTTCCCATAAATTCATCCCATAGTTGTATGGAATGCTAGTCATTTCTTTCCAGATTTTTTCCACCTTCTGTTTTTTATTAGCAGTTACCTCCATTTCATCTTGGAACACCTCAAGATGCTGCTGTTATTTTGCTGCTCAGTGCTTTTATTAAATATGTATGTTAAATATATCAAATTTTTATATTATGTATATAATCTATCATTCTCTTTACTTCATGATTTCAGTTTGGAGTTTTCTCATTTTGGATTTCATAATTTCTTGTGATTTGCTGACATCCTTGCATCATTTCTTTGAGCTCATTAAAGATCCTCACAATAGTGTTGCTAAAGTCATTGTATGAGGATTTATTGAACTCGTTGGTGCTGGTTAAGTCTTTGTGTTGCTTCAGTCACTGACTTGGGTGGGCTTCTCTGCTTCTTCCCTTTTGAGTTTTCACATTAATGCTTTGTGAGCATGAAACTTTGTTGTTAGTCCCACTAGGAGTCTCTGAGAGTTTAGGCCCAGAGTTTCTCTCTTCCTTCCTTGTCTGTCTTCATACAATGATAGTAAGCATAACTGTGAGAATGTAAAATTTAATGGAAGCTACCATGTGGCCATATGTATGTCTGCACACTTCTGAAGACATGGAGTCAGATCCCTTGAAATGGTACCTGTCAGGCATGGAGACTTCTGTGTCTAGGTGGAAGGAAGGGAAGGGAATCCTATATGCATCTCTTTAAATGTAAGATTTGTATATGTTCTCATCCTCTTTACAATTAAAATATTATGATATTGTTGGTTTATGTTTAATACCCTTTCCAATCTCAAGCCCTGTTCATCAGAGTTCCACCCTACAGGGAAGCCTATTTCAAGGCCAGGTATGCTTGAACCAGACACAGATACACAGGGCAGAGCTGCTACCAGCTATCCCTGTGCTCAGCTGATCATGAGGCATCTGGGAGGAAAGGAGGGTTCTAGCCCTGGCCTGCCAATCCAATAGGGCTTCACAAGAAGCCAGAGGAGCCCCTGTAGCATGAGGGCGGCCATTTTCAACATTCAGACTCCACAGCTTATCAGAACTCCAGGCAAGTGAAAAGCTGATCTCTCCCCATTGCAGTTCATCAGTAAATGCACAAACTGAGAGCCTAATACCGAGAGTATATCACCACCACAGCAGAGCCTGGCAAGCTACCTGTGTCATATTTGATATGCATGAAACCAGTATCAATTAGGGGTCGGAGTGATAGCACAGTGGGTAAGGCATTTGCCTTGCACATGGCCAACCTGGGTTCAATGCCAGGAGTAATTCCTGAGCAAAGAGCGAGGAGTAACCCCTGAGCATTGCTGGGTGAGACCTCCCCAAAAAAAAGAAAGCAAAAAAAACAGTAACAATTATAGACCTCATTCCCATGACCTGAACAAATGTTTTGAGGCTCTTCATGTTCCTGGAGCAAGCAGAGGCCCTTGGGCTACACTAGCATGCAACAGGACACATGGAGATGTTACAGGTGCCCGCTTGAGCAAATCAATGAACAATGGGAAGACAAGTGATAGAAGTGATACCCTTTCCAAACACATGTACACAGAATTTACCTGTGTCAAGATCAAGGATTAAATCTCTTTCATATTTGGTGAGTAAGTCAACCAATATCCATTACTGATTGTTTACTTTTTGAGAACCATATCTGTTACACTCAGGGATTACTCCTGGTATTCTTCAGGGGACCATATGTGGAACAGAGATAGAAGCAGAGATAGCCATATGCAAGGCAAATACCTTTGCCCCCTGAATTTTATTTCATTGCTACCCATCCTTCAATCTAAATTGAGCAATGGTGGAACCTCCATTAATATTTCCCATGATTTCATATAGTGATTTAGACGATTCTGCTAAGGAACCGAACTAGAATACTGGTAGTGGAGTAAAAAGACAGAAGTATATTCTAGAGACTTTGAATGATAAGCCAAACAGAAATATTTAGCATGTAAAGATAATAGAAAATGCTAAATTTATGGCAGAGAGATAGCACAGTGGGTAAGGCCTCACATGCACTGGTCCTGGGTTCAATGCCTGGCATCTCATATGGTCCCTTGAGCCTGACTAGACTGATTCCTTAGTGCAAACCCACGAGTAAACTACTATCACTCTTGGGTCTAATCTCCTAAAAAACAAAAACAAAAACAAGTAATTAAGTCAACAAGTGTTTTTAGGAAAATGGTGTGGATTTTCCAACATCAGAAATAAGGGAATTGAAAGGGAAAGCAAGGACTAACCAGTGTTATGTGTGGTAAAATAGATAATGACATGGCACACATACAGAATTTAAAAATATAGGCTGACAACCCCATCAAAAAATGGGGAGAAGAAATGAACAGAAGCTTCCAAAAAAAGAAGAAATTCGAATGGCCAAAAGGCATATGAAAAAGTGTTCTTCATCTTTAATCATCAGGGAGATGCAAATCAAAACAACAATGAGGTACCATCTCACACCACAGAGACTGGCACACATCCAAAACAGTAAGAACAACCAGTGCTGGCGTGGATGTGGGGAAAAAGGGACTCTGATCCACTGTTGGTGGGAGTGCCGACTGGTCCAGCCCTTTGGAAAACAATATGGGCATTCCTCCGAAAACTAGATATTGAGCTCCCATTTGATCCAGCAATAGCACTCCTGGGAATATACCCGAGAGACCGAAAAACACATAGCAGAAACACTATCTGTACTTCTTTATTCATCTCTGCGCTATTCACTATAGCTAGAATCTGGAAACAACCTAAATGCCCGAGAACAGAGGACTGGCTAAAGAAACTGTGGTCCATCTACACTATGGAATACTATGCGGCTGTCAGAAAAGATGAAATTATGAAATTTACCTGCAAATGGATGGACATGGAGACTATCATGCTGAGTGAAATTAGTCAGAAAGAAAAGGACAGATATAGAATGACTGCATTCATTAATACGACATAAATAGATACCAGTGTTTTACTAAATGTGGGAAATGGTAATGGCAGATTAAAACTCACCATTGAATATACACAAAGAGACCTAAGTGATAAACTCTAAATACCTGCAGGGCTAGCCACAATGTGTAAAATAAGAGGGAGAGAGATGCAGAGACAGAGAGAGAAACAGAGAGAGAAAGAGAGGAAACTGGGGTACCTGCTATTAAGGCAGCATGGGGGTGGGCAGGAGGGGGTGGGGTACATTGGTGGTGGAAATGGGGCACTGGTAGAGGGATGGGTGCTGGTATACTATATTACCAAGAACCAATTATGAACACCTTTGTAATTGTATGTTTCACTGTGGTATAATAAAAAAAAAAAAAAAAAGAACCTGCCATGGAGGCAGGCTGGGGGAAGGGGGAGAGAGGTGGGGACATTGGTGATGGGAGATGGGCAGGGGTGGAGGGATGGGTGTTGGAACATTGTAGAACCAAAATTCAAACATGAACATCTTAAAAAAGAAAATAAAAATAAAATAAAATATAAGGCTGAGGCCTAAGTGACATCGGAATTATTAAGGAATTTTAAATACAATCTATTCTGCATGAATTTGACAATAAATAGTAGCAAAGTGGGAAGGTAAATATGGAGTAAAGAAAGAAAACTAAAATTTATAACTCATCGTCAGATTTTCCAATTATTCATTTGTGTGAGGTTAAGATAAATTATCTGTGGCAAATTCTCTTTCCTTTCTGATTTAGTGGGAAAGAATACTTTTTTTCCCCTTGACTGATAGTCTGACTAGAGGAGTTTCTTTCATTTATGCATGTGTGTGGGTGGTATGTGTAGGTATTGTGTGTATGAGTGTGTGAGATAAATTTTGATCTCTGATGCTCACACATGCAGGCAAGGTTTGTACAACTTACTTATATCCCTCTCCCTGTTTTATAATTTCTCAAATGAATAGTCCATGGTTTTATTGATATTTTGATTTTTAATCTTATTTTATTAGTTTCTTCTCTGATTTTCCCTAAGCTACTTTTGTGTTTTATTTTCTTCCAATTTTATTTGATGTATTAGAATATTTTGTCTTTTCCACTCTTGCGAGGTACTAAAATTGTTTTTGTGATTGTTTCTTGCAGTAGCTCTGCAGGAGGGTAAAGGAGTGGAGTGGAAGTCTCCAGCCCGTTTGGGGAGAACACCAGGAGTCTATGCTGGGAGGGCAAGGTGCTTTTATTCAGATTTGGGGCCCTCGTCTCTGAGTATCCAGATCTTTATCCTTAGTCCAGAGGAATAGGGAAGTGGGAATACAGCATTAATCACTTCCTTTGTTGTCTTCTTTACTATGGTCTCAGCCACAGAGAAGTTCTGATGCCAAAACTTCATTTGGAGTTAGGGGCCACTTTGAAGTCATTTTCACTTTTCCACCCAGGGCCTCCAGATGGTCAGCTTTCCTGGTTTCCATGTCTAGAGCTTGGTCACACATCTTCCATATGTCTTTTCTCTACCCACCTTCCAGCCATTAAAATATGAATCTACTCAATGTCTCCTCCTTTCCATTTGTAACTATTTTTTTGAGTGCAAGGGATGTCTTTACCTTTGTATCATCCCTGGATGTGGTAATCTCACAATATTCTATCTTCCTGGTAAATCTGAAGCCGTTATTTTGGGAGCACAGCAAGGAAGTTCCTCCATTGAATCTTGATTCAGATACATAAATTTGAGACATATATTGCTTTCACAGAAAATAATGAAACAAGTCCTTATTTTGGTTTGTTTTCAGATATAATATAGATTTCTGAATTTATTAACAATATGTCATACTCTCTCTAAAACAATGTTTATATAATTATTATTTCATTAATTACTTTTTCAGTGAATAAGATGTTTCCATTATTCTTTCTTTTCTTCTCTGCTTTAGGTTATTTTGTTAGTTTAGTAATTTCTGCTTAAATGAGTTGAAATGATGATACTAGTTTACTTTGAAATAGACCAAATTTATGATTTACAGCATTATTAGACTTTGTGAAAGTTTGCCTTATAGCCCAACTCATTTGTTATGAAAAATTTCAATTTAATATCCTAAAAAGAAATATTTTTAAAATTTATATATGATGA